>JAJOZX010000153.1:575000-617500 GCA_023014485.1 Bathynomus jamesi
GCAATGTACTATTCGAATGTTTTGGCTCCTCTTGCGGGGTGAGACAAGGCTCCTTGCTCTCCCCTATGCTGTTTAATGTGTATATTGACGGATTAATTGCATCACTTAATGAGGTAACAGTGGGATGTTGTATAGATAACACAAGGATAAATAACTTAGTTTATGCCGATGATATGGTATTAATAAGTCCCTCTGTTAAAGGTCTGGATCGGCTACTAAAAGTCTGCGAAGTGTATTCGCAGAAACATGATATTCTTTTTAATGTTACAATCAGCCAGCTGATATAAGGTTTAAAATGAATGGTGAAGTAATTGAGGAAGTACAAGAGTTTAAGTATTTGGGTCAAACTATTACCAGCTCCTTGAGTGATGACTCGGATATGAGAAAACAATCTTGAAGCCTGTGTGCTAAAGCGAATATGACCATAAGGAACTTTCGAGTTATATATTTTTATCCTTAGTATGTGAACTGTCATTGGATTAATAATATTTGTCATATGGACTATAGTCTGCCAATAAAGCTTTTCATTTTCATTTATATACATACATATATACACATACATATATATATATATATATATATATATATACATACATATTCAGAAACGAAACTGACCACTCAATTTTACAAACGTCTGAGGAAATAGTGACTGGTGATTCTGAAAATTTTTACGAGGAAATAAACTGTTGATGAAGGGTTTGGAAGAATGATCATGAAGAAGTGGAAACGCACGGGAGGAAACGAAGTCAATCTTTATAATTACAGAAAAAAAATCTTCAAGATTTAAGTATTGATATCTAAATATTGGTACATAGACGATAGACTTATCTGATGTATGAACTTGTAACAAAATGAATTGAAATAAATTATACTTCAGTAAATGAAAGAAATACTTTCTATACATTATAAATAAATTCAATAAAAAATCAGAAACTTTAGAAAGTCATAAACACTGGTTTTCTTTTCAATATTCAGTTGTAGATATAGATTCGCAACTGGGGACAAATTTGAGAATAGATTCACGACTGGGGTCAAATTCGAAAATGTAATGGCTGAGTTGGTGACTGTGAAGTAAAGCCTAGCAAAATTGTTACAAGTTGCAACGTTGGTCAGTGGTAGAGAGATGTTTTTTTTCTGAAGCTTTGAAGAATGTATCATATAGGCCTACATTCTTATCATTGCCAGTTACCCAAGTTTCCGTTGAAAGAATGTTAAATCTTCACTATATGGTATATTGAACACATCAAGAAATAAAATGTTCGCGTGAACTAAAATGTTATAACTACATGAACGCAAGTTAAAATAATAGTTCTAAATTTTTTATACTCGAAAGTTTCTTCAAAATTTGAAGAAATACTTTATATATAAGCATACGTTAATTTTCTATTAAAGGATGTAAAAGAATATCTTCAATTCTATACATGGAAATTAATTCTGTTTTGTCCTATTTTAGCTATTAAAGATACAGGAAGAGCAGTTTCTTATAATTTTTATCTTATATATATATATATACACAGGGTGTCCATAAAGTCACGCATCATAAGAACATAAGCAATGTCTATTTATTTATGTCTCCATCAGGCCAAATATGTTGAGAAACATTCAAAGAAACCTGCTTTTTCGTTTAGAAAAATGTTGAGAGATTGGTGGGAATCATTTCGAACAAATAAAACAAAATAAATAAACAAAATAAATGTATTTTCCTATGATACGTGACTTTATGGACACCCTGTGTGTATATATATATATATATATATATATATGAAAAGGACTTAGGGGTGATGACAGATGTTTGTCAAATTCACACCAGAACTGCGTTTAATGAAGTTATGCAAAGCGAGACAACTTCAGAATGCGAATGTCGTTCTCTTTCAAAGAATATCGGCTGTATCCAACCTAGAACACTGCTCAAGTACCAACGTCCCTCTGCAAATGAAATGGATTTATTGCTCAGTTACGGGAGATATAAAGACAATTTGCGTCCTAAATAAAGTTCTATATTTTTATACTAACTGTCAGCTGTTATTATAGTTGATAAGTTAAATATAAGACGCAGTAAGGTATTGGTATTCTCTTCGCTTCCATATACATATTCGTATGTATGAAATGGCTTTGAAGATAAAGCGAAACAATCCTTTATTTATCGTTTGCTGCATAGAAAAAAAAATTGTTTGCGGCACAGAATAAATTTCTTATTTTGTTCTATACTAACGCCACGTGCCTTCAATCTGTTTCATTCCCACTCAGAGAATGATATCCACCGATATCTTTCTTATACTATGAAGCATTATATTATTAGTAAAGTATATGGTAGTTTTCTTTTAAGCTTATATCAAGTTACGTCTATTTTAAGTTGGCGTTCGGCATTTAGTGTTTATAATTCAGAAATGGAAGGTTGTTTATTAGTGTACAACCCTGAAATCAGTGAAGTAAAACCATTGTGTGTGTGTGTGTGGTGTGTGTTGTGTTTTAGCGAAGTTAATATTCCTGCTGAAGTGTGTTGTTATGTTTTTATTCCTTGCATAGAAGTGAAAGGGACTCGCGAATATTGTCAAATTATATTAATGAAATATTTCTTGACTGGATTCTGGAAATTTTAGTTTTATTAATTCTAATAATAATTAAATAACTCCTTTGTAGATTTATTACGTTCTTGTCCTCAACAACAAGAATGTCTCGTATGTATGTATATATATTACTGAAACATGCAACCGCAATATTAAAGCTTTATCTTATTCTACGACTTATTTGTGACTATTTCAAATCTTCATTGTAGCTCTTATTATTTATGCTGAAGGTAATTTATAATGTTTCAATTAGAGTTATTTTAATTCTTTCATTATTATTGTTGTTGTTTTACATTCCCGCAGTTTACAGAGTTCTCCTCTCGATCGATTAACTCTAATTTCAAAGACATGTAAAGATCAAATGCCGCTCTTCGTGTGGAAATTCAGCAGCCTAAAAGGTATCTTAGGGATACCCGCGTCCACCCTTATCTCAGGTTCGACAAGGTATCGGTTAAATTAAACCTTAAACTTAGGGTTCTCACAACTTGGACGCTATTAATAAAATAATGATGGTAAATAAGTTTAATAGATTTAATTTTATTGCCAATACTCTTGACTTGCTCGCCTTTATAGAGTTAAACTGGTATAATATATTTATACCTTAAATGATTAGATATATACAGAAAAGACATGCACAGCCTAATCCTAACCTTAACCCTAACTTAATCTTATCATTATCGTATATGTACTAAACTATATTTCATAGAATCCTATTATATCTAGCATGTGGTAAGATATAATTCGCTGTAAATTTTGGCACAATATGCAATGGATCAAAATATTTAATTATATTTACTTACAATTAAATAACTCATAAGGCAAGCTTAAACTCTTCATTTGATAGATTTAAATTAAGTGGTTAGATATAGTAAAAGCAAGCCACGCGTTAAATAACCAAGTAAATAATTAGAAATAAATTTGTTTAATTTAGATTGAAGTTGGGTAGATTTATATTTAGAATTAATTAATAAGTTAGGTTTTCTTTAATACTTTAAAATATAAAAAACGCAAAGAAAAACGATAAATAAGAAATGATTGTTATGCTATGATAGGTCAGTCAAAATGAAAGGACCCACCTTTCTTAACAGGTTTTAAAATTTTGGATACTAAGCTTGGATTGTACTTATAGAAAATGTTATAGATTTTGTTCCAAGATAAATCTTGGATAAATAATAGTCAAATTTAAATATATTGACCAGATCAAAGTAATACCAGAATGTGCTTACCTTAAACACAAAGCCAACGAATAATTAAAGTATTGATTACTTACAGTCCTCAATGATTTGATCCTAAGAAACTAGCCTAACGTAACAATTCAATAACTCCTAAACTGAATTATTATACAAGAAAAATAATTTAGATAAAGCACAAAAAATGCCACTAGATTTTAGATTTTAGAATTAATTAAACTGCTAAAGCTTTAAATCAAAGCTAAAAGCAAATAAATTTCCTAACTGAACACTTTGAATCAGGGCAAACTGGAGACTTCCTCACAAAGCGAAGGCTAAGAATAGACACCTAAGAAACTAATCTAACTTACGACTTCCGCTTCTAGAATCTTCGAGAAGCTTCTAGAAGCTTCGTAGTTGGTTTATACAATTTCGGAAGAAAACGAAACAGTATATATACATATATTATCAGTTATTTAATATTATGGATCTATAGACTCTTAGTAGAATACATGATTATTATGATCGATATGAATTAATTATTTATTTTCGTTGATTTTGGTTGGTTTGTGGTTATGTTTTAATAGGTTTTAATTGGTTTTTAATATATTTTGATATCTGTTATGCCGTTGGGAGTATATTTTAAGAATTTTTTAACCTACAGTCTAAATATTTTAGACACCTGGGGAAAAAATATATTTTGGAACTGATCCTGTAACGTCTTTATTTCTTGGCCAATTTTCACCAAACTTGGTCCCATTGGTTTTGGGACCAAGTTAATTACGCATTATTATTATTATTATTATTATTATTATTATTATTATTAATTATTATTATTAGTGTCAGGTTAAATTTTATATGAAGCACTTTAATAGAACAATAATGCTTGGAGTTGTTTTGGTCTTGTTATGGACCTATAGTTGTACGTGGGATTCAAACCACGGGCTGCTACATCATTTGAACGGTTCCCCATCCAAGCGAGTAACCATAGATTCGTTTTACTTCAAATGTTGTAAACAGTGATGTCGCGTGGGCTAATCGTGGTTGATGTAACACCACTTCCCATTGATCACCAAAGTTAAGCGACATTGAGTCTGGAGAGTAGTTGGATGGGGCACCGTTCTCTGCGCTCAATATATATAGGGACCCAAGGTTCGGACTCCACGTAAAGCTGTAGAACCCCTCTGTCATTTGATTTTAGATGCTGCGAAGGAGCTTAAACAACCCTTTCAAACGATAAACAATGGCGAGTTCGCGGAATCAGTGACGAGTGAATTTTTTGTAATTTTTATAAAATAATGAAAAACTAAATTAAAAAATAAAAATGGCCGCGTGAACGAATCGAGAAAGAATATTTTACATTTTCTTTGCACGGAAGAAGTTTGGCTCACTTATGAATATTAAGTCAGTAAAACGAAAGATAGAGCCGTTTTTAAGTCCCATGAGTGCCTTCCAGAAATTTCAGATATTTAAAATTCATAAATCTTTATTAAGAAAAGAATACAAGTGACAGAGTTTTACAATTTTTAGATATTTGATATGACATTAATATATTCAAAGTACTCTTATCTGGATATGCCCTTGGAAGCATGGAGGCTTCTATGGAGGCCTCCACATAATATCCTGTGAGCGAACTGTGAACTTATAAGTTGGGTACGGGTACGGGTTCAAACCAGACTATCGGCGGGGGATCTGCCGTGGAAGTCTCCTGTGATACCACACGCAGGACGAGGACATCCGTGACAAAGACAACCGTTGAAGGAATACACTGTCTTCTCGCCGGTGCTGTAGTTCTCACTAAAGCCATCAGCCCGGAAAACTCGACCATTGATCTTGACCGCCACTTCTCCAGTTTTGCGTCCATGTATTACGTGTATGTCTGCCTACTGTTGCAAATTTGTGGGCCAGTAAAGGGCTTTATAGCTTTAACTACGTGGCTTGTTTCTGGGTATGATGGCAAACGTGTCATTTGGCATGAAATGGTTCTTGAACTGTAAAGCAAAGGGATGCAATCGTAGTTGCAGCCTGTAGAGGGTCGCAATTGAAACTGGTTATATACATGTTTCTAAAAGTCTGGAAACATACTTTAAGCACGTGCATGTCGTCCACGCAATAACTTTCATACTCATTTGCTATGTTGTACCTATAAAAATCGTCTCGTTTAAGCAATTATACCGTCATAGCTAAAGTAATGTTTGGGAGGTGATAGTCGAATGTAGTTGAAAGTGTCACGAGTGAGGAATGTGTAAGCGAAGTACCCTTTTGAAACCTCAGCGTCAACCCCTCTCACCTTGTGTAGCTTAGCTAGCTTACAAGACTTATTTGCATTTGTACGAGCTCATTACCTCATTTCATGGGATCATGGGTGAATACTGCTGACGTCTTATGTTCAAACAGTTCCTTATAAAGAAACTGTGCATCAAACTTTGCAGGCGTTATGCGCTAAAGCATAGATGGATATTTTTATAAATTATTTTATAAACCTGACTGTATAATTCACAAACAATTTCACGGGTGATTCTGTCACATTTGTCTTGAAAATATTAGTACGTTTACCACAGTTACGACAGTCATCACATTCTACATTCAAGCATTCATCGCAGAAGGTTTGACTCACAAGTAAATGAGGGATAACATCTTTCGTCTCCTGGTTAATGTAGGTCTTATGTCGTAGTATACAGTAATACATGACTTATTTTTAGGTCTGGAATCTTTCATATAACAAACATGTTTTACCCCATCCACCTTATAATCCTTTTGACGTAAGACAATGAATTTCATCGTATTTATGCTTGAAATGCCCACAATCACCCATCGTGTGAAATATTCCACATCTACAAATCTTTAACTTTCTACAATTATCAATCGATTTATGGAGCTTAAAACATTTATTATTTTAAAAGACATCCGTCTACAATCATTACTTTTTTTTCTCAACTTCTAGGGCTTTTACCATATGACAATACTTATAATGTTTTAACAAATCATTCGTAAACTCAAGGCAGCTCTTACACAAAACGTGATGACGCCCATAGGTACGGCTTTGATCATAGTTAACGCGAAAAACATTCTAATATAACGAATAGGAAGTTAGGTTGCTCCTGCCAAACCGAAAATAAGCAGAGGCTTTGTTCAATCCATCACACGACTTTTAAAAACATACTTTGTCCTACCTTGCTCATCCAAACTAAACACACCAATTGATACCCTCATCTGTTGTTTCACCTTCACTAACTCTTCAGGACCCATATTACAAGGTTATTACAAGGTTACAGCAAGTGAATATGCTAAAAAGATTGATTGGTAACTAAGCCAGAATAAAAGCTCTAGAACAAACAACTCAAGCCACACACCAAAGTACTTCTCTAACAAACACAGCTGGTTTAAAACCGTTGAAAAAGAGGAGAGCCGCCAACACTCAACCCTATCCACATCTTTCTAAAATGGTAGATGGTTGACGTATTAGACAGAGCTGGGCACTTGCGGCATATTTTGCGGTACTGCGGTACTGCGGTACTACCAAACTACCAAGTACCGCAAAGGATCGCTGAAAGTACCGCAGTACCGCTACCGCATTCAAATTTCCGCGTACCGGTTTGGTACCGGTTTGGTAGTTTGGTAGTACCGCAGTACCGCAGTACCGCAAAATATGCCGCAAGTGCCCAGCTCTGGTATTAGAGGCTTGTTATTACGATATTTCTAATCCCGCTTCTTACGGCGGGGTTGAGAAGCTCTAAAGAGATACTTATGCTGAAGGGATACAGAAAAAAGATGTTAAGAAATTTTTACGTGAAGAGGATACTTGTTCACTTCATAAGCCTGTGCGAGAAAGGTTTAAAACTGCTAAACAAAAGCACCATTGTTGGACACTGTATGACAGGCAAATTTGACTGATATGCAAAGGTACTCGACGTATAATGATGGTTACAGGTATATTCTATTTATACCTGACGTCTTCTCCAGATACTTATGGCTTGTTCCTCTTAAAAATAAAAAGCCAGACGCAGTTGCTAAAGCTACAAAGTCTTTGATGTTAAAGTAAAATAGAATCCCAGCCTATTTTTATACAGATTTAGGGAAAGAGTTTATAGGTTGTTTTTTTCAAAACATGTTGGCAGAATTTAACATTAGTTATTATAACAGTAACTCAGTACATAAAGCATCTTTAACCAAACGCGTACAGCGAATCATTAAGAAACACATGCATCATTACTTTACGCACATAAATATTTAAATATTTACAGATACATGGACATTCTGAGTCAGTTAGCATCATACCATAATCGTTGTTATCATCGTATGCTTGGGACAATTCTTAATAAAGTTTTTTAAAATAAAAGCTTCTATACAAATGGAAACTGAAAGATTTTTGTTCAGATCAACGCTTAATGCTCTATAAAACGTACCCAACTGAAAATGTTTACTGTCACGGCTGGGTTATCGTCGAAACAGCTTAACAACATGGTGTTGGGAAATTTACCGCAGAGAACAGTTGTACCGATGGTCATCTATGACACTTTCAGGCAAATATATAAAAAGAAATCCTCATTCAAGTTTGAAAATTTTGACTTGAAGAGTATAGCTTTCTTGGTGGATGATGCCTCTATCGGTAAAGCCATAGAAACGGAATACTCTACTGTTGATGAACTTTCACTGTGTTCACGAGCCTTCCACAACTTATTCCGTGGCATAAGCCGGATCACTGATCAGATGTTTACACGAACTTAAATCCTCAAAAATAGGGGCACTTGGCTTTGAAAATAGTTTGGCAAGCCTTTAACTAATCCTGTTAGTGTACTACTTTATCTAGAATCCCAAGGATTGATTGAAATTAACCGGCTTAGATCAATGATAATGGACTTTTAACGAATGCGCTCACAATTCAGAGGGTTATGAAGGCGGACTACTTTACACGAAACACTTATATATATAGTCTCTCTCTCTCTCTCTCTCTCTCTCTCTCTCTCTCTCTCTCTCTCTCTCTATATATATATATATATATATATATATATATGGTGATTCATAAATGTGTTTCATATATCGCATTGTGTATTCTTGAAATAAAAGTAGAGAAAAAATACCATATAAATATAGATTGACAGAAAAATGAAACTCCTAAAATTTTTTTACATTTTATGCAAATACACAGTGTGATACATTTGCTTCATTAAAATATATGTTCGAAATTCTTTCCTACTTCTTGAATGCATGCTTCAGCACGTCGCAAAATTGATAGAAGAGAGATAGTTAAAGGGGGAAAATGAGAGTAAGTGAGTGAGGTACATCCATCAATGTCAAAGCTGGGTTGGAGGGGTCACTTAACTATCCCATGATAAGAGGATGGGAAGATTCAGTCAGTTAATCCCTGATAATTAGTTTCCAGATGTATAAAATCTCTGTTCTCTGTTTATGCGGTCATTACCAATTGACAAAGGCTCGCGAGGAACCGAAACTGTAATGGTGTTAAGAAATAAAAATTCATGTCTTTCTGAAGAGTGGTTTTCTTCTTTATACTTCATCGCGACAGTGCGTTAGTTTACATCATATATATATCTAATATATATGTATATACACACATATACATATATATATATGCACACACACACACACACACACACACACATATATATATATATATATATATATATATGCACAACACACACCACACACACACACACACACATACATATATATATATCAGTGGCGATTCGTGATATCATAGCATGGTGATGCGATTTCATGTGTTTTGGGTGCTGGGTTTCTGTCTCGACTTCAGGGCCCTTCTTCCAGTGACCTCGAATGTCGATGGGTAGGTGGATGGTGGTTGACGTGATCGATTAATCAGTTCGTAGGTAGGTGGAAAACGTTTCTTTACATGAGCGATCATCAAAAACAAACTTGAACATTGTGAAGATGGGTATTAGGCCTATACCCCAAAAGTTTTTCACAGTTGGAATGTCACACAGATAATTTTGTTTCCACTCACACTAAGTTCACAAATTATTTAGCTGCAAAGATGGTATCACGGATAATTTTATAATTCAGCACAATTTTATACACAAGCCGGGTGTTACAATTTATGACAGCATGCCCCCAATTATGTTGTTTTAATTTTTAATATTATTAATTCAGTCAGACCTTAACTAAGTTGCTTGTTTACTTGAACATGTCTTCAAGGGATTTAGATGTAAATTTGCCTGTTGGAAGGCTTGTAATAATATTCATTTGGAGGGTTACAAAATTAAAATATTTTTTTCCCCGATATAACTCATAATAATTACCTTCATATAACACAAATTCTTAATCACCGGCAAATTTTTAAAATCTTCGAATAGACCAGTGAAATTCTCATTTATTTGACATCATGCTGCCATGCATTGCATTATAAGTTGTCTTACATTTGATGGGAATGAGGAATTTAGCTGTACGACAACAGAAACGTGTGCGTTGCACCGAGAAGAGTGTATTTTTCATTATTATGTTCTGCTACGGTGCCAGACGCGAAAGATATTCAATATACGTTCTGTTGGAAATAAATCCTGTTAACATTCGATAAACAACGGCTTGTAATGGATTAAGTAATTTTAACCAAAGAAAAGTCATTATAAATGTGTCTTGTATGTAAAATTCTATAATATACCCTCAGTTTAGCCGTTTGTAATTTTGTTCAGGGGTGCAATCGCTCCGTCCCACCTTTTTGGAAATCCCTCCTGATATATATATATATATATATATATATAATATATATATATATATATATATTATTCTGTTAACATTCGATAAACAACGGCTTGTAATGGATTAAGTAATTTTAACCAAAGAAAAGTCATTATAAACGTGTTTTGCATGTAAAATTCTGTAATATAGTCTCAGTTTAACCATTTGCAATTTGTTCAGGGGTGCAATCGCTTCGTCCCATCTTTTTGGAAATCCCTCCTGATATTATATATATATATATATATATACATATATATATACACACACAGTATATATATATATATATATATATATATATATATATATATATATATTATATATATATATAGAGAGAGAGAGAGAGAGAGAGAGAGAGAGAGAGATAGAGAAAGTATATATGTATATATATATATATATATATATATATATATCAGGAGAGGAGTGGTGTATGATAGTTTGCGTATGATTCTTTACACAATTAAATACATATAAAACCGAAAACTATTATCACATCTTAAAATGAAGCGGGTTTTCATATTCTCAAGATGTTTTTTTTGCATTCTCATTGAAAGTGATGATGGAGGGGATTACTATATATATATATATATAAATCAGGAAAAGAGTGATGTATGAGAACGTTATTTCCTGCATGAGCATTAGGGTGTCCCACTTATGACCTTTTTTTTCAGATCCATTGAACATACCTTTTTTCCTGTTATAAATGGTTCACTTTTGCTAAATATATCAAAATAAGATTCAATTTAACAATTTTGGGATCCCCGACCCACACCCGAAAATGGCCCCCCCCTGAAAATGCTAGAAATACCCATTTTTTGTATTGTAATCAACCTAAATGAACAAGATTTTTGTCAAATATCACATATTTCATATCAAAAGAAAGGTAATTCGAAGCTTTATTCAGTAAGGTACAAGAAACAGTAGTAGGGTGTTACCGTCCCTTTTACAGCATCATCCCAATGCAGCTCTGCGGCGATGTGCCTCGAAAAGATAAGACGAGTAAGAACTTTATTCATCTTATCGAATCGAAGTGGGAACAACTTGGTTAACATTAGGTTAAAATTATATAAATTAAAATACTTTAAGTTTTTGACAATGTTAACAAAGCTCCATCGGTTTTTTTTATTTATTTCTAAAAAATAACACAAAAGATCTTTACCAATAACATAAGAAAATAAAGGTTAAAACAAAAGGAAGAAATCTTTGGAACCTTTTGCACTTAAAGCAATGAACAAACTTTTATTTGCTTGAAACAAAGCTTAAAATAAAAAACAAAAACAAATAATCTTATTTATATTTTAACCTCAGAGCAGTGACTAAATTTTTCTTCGTCATATTTGGGATTGCATGTCTATTTTGTTCAACAACCTGCAAAAGTTGTTGAAACTCACTTTCATCTTTACAATGCCCATGAAAATCTTGCATAAGCTTGACGCCACGCTCTGCCGTGTCATTTACTACTTTGGCAGACGAAATAAGGCACCTCATTCTTTTAAAATCGTCATCTTCCCATAATGATATGGGTTTTTTAATCCATTCCCTAGATGAGTTGAGAAGTCTGAATAGGTACAAAGATCTTGGGCCTATGAGGCGATGAAGTCTGACACCCTGCTTCAGAATAGGGAAGATAGGCTGACCTGGTGTGAACTCTTGAGGAGGATCATATTTCGTTAATTCTTTGGCCATCTTAACCTTTTCTTCATTATTAACAGAGCCAAACAAACCCATGGGGACGAGCTCTTCAGTCAAGTACCAATAATGACCTCGAAAAATGGCTAGGGCAGATTCGGCAACCTCACTGTCTATTTTTTTGTATTTTATCAATTCAATGTAGAATCTAAGATCATTTACAGGGGTGTCGGATGATTTAGTACAGGATAACCAATATTTTCCATAAAAAAGGGATGTAAACTGACAAAATCTTTCAAGTTTTTGAATAGTGGCATCATCGTAGCCAGCTTGGTGAGAGAAGGCATACATTTTATTGGTGTAAAGGATTGAAGCCATCCATCTTGCATGATGGAAGGCTCCTGGCTTAATCCAATTAATTCCTCTGGAAGGCACTTCATTCAGAATGAGGAGAAATGTCTCTGCCAATTCTCTATAGTCATCGCGAAGAAGGGAACTCTTTTGGTTAAGAATATCATTCATGAAACTGATGCTGGATTCTCTCATATCTCTTAAATACCTATCTTTTATTTCAAGGTGTCTGTGAGGCAGTTTAGTGTCAATATTTTTCCAAACACTTTCTCTAAAGTTCTTGAAGGCTTCATTTTCAGGTGAATTAGTTTTGACAAATATTCTGATGTAGACAGTAGCCAAAATCCTCTCAGAAATATGATGACGGCATGCTATCCACAGTAATTTTTTTCCAAGAAGTTCTTCCACCTTTTGGCATGCACCTTTTTTCCATCCGGTGTTTGAGGCAGTTGTATCAAATACTAGCCCATACACATTGTCTTCTAGCTTCCATTCTGAGATGGTTCCAAACACGCTTGTTGCTTGAGCTGATCCGGTACTGTCTTTGATTTTGGTACGGAGAGTAATTTCTCAAAATTATTTTCCCCAGTAACTAGTATTGCCAATCTTTCCTCCTTTCCACCTGATAAATTACAGATCATTTTGCTATCCCAATGGATCAGAACATACTGGGGAGGAACGAAATCACCATGGATGTCCTGCCTTAACTCATAACATATTGAAATTTAATCTTTTTCTGATATATTTAGTATAAGTGGACCATTTCTAATAGGAAAAAAGCTGTTCAATAAATCTGAAAAAAAAGCCATAAGTGGGACACAATAGGTTGATTACAATACAATAAAAATGGGTATTTCTAGCATTTTCAGGGGGGCCCACTTTCGGGGGTGGGTTGGGGACCCCAAAATTGTTAAATTGAATCTTTTTTTTGATATATTTAGTAAAAGTGAATCATTTCTAACAGGAAAAAAGATATGTTCAATGGATCTGAGAAAAAGGTCATAAGTGGGACACCCTAATAAGCACGCAAACGCTGATTCATCTTTACGAAGTTTCGTTCGGAAATACTCAGCTTTGCAAATGTTTGTTAACCACAATGTATCGTACCGCTCGGAGATTGGTCCACTGATACGATACACATTAATGCATAGTATTAAAAGTTATCCATGGCTTATAATTTAATATTTATTGTTGAATAATGTATATAAACACTGGAATTTCCGTTGACGGTTCTCTGTGGACATGATTGGGTTGGTTTTCAAGAAATGGCTGGAAGTAACAAGCCAGACTGTCTTTTAGACTGAACGTTTCATCCGTTTCAAACGGAGTACTGTTTGTTTAGACCTGTTTGGTTTGAGAGTTGACAGTGTACAGTTGTGTGTTAAACTTAAATTCTCTAATTTTTATATATTTAAAGTGTATAATGTGTATTTGATGTTAACAAAGAAACAAACAAAACCTGTGGCTGCGGCCATACACGGGATGCATCGTCGGTAACGGGTACACAGAAGCGTTTGGAGTCGTTCAACGGTGAATATTATTATTTTTCTTGTTACTATCAGTATTATTATTGTCTTGTACCTAAGTCAATGTTACCGGTAGTCTCTATACTTTATATTTATATTATTGTTGGGTTATCATACTGCCGGTGGCCTCTAAAACTCATATTTGTATTTATCAACTTTGAAAATATTTTACTATTAAAACGATGGCCGCTAAAGTTCAGAGTGTGACGTCACACCCTTATTATTTTTATATTTTTATTTATTTTTTTTCATTATCTTTTAAATCAAAAGCCGATTAAGATCTTATCAGGGATTAAAGTTTTGCTCTACTGGCACTGGCGCTCCCCTTACCCCCTCTTTTTCTCTGTCAATCCTCTTTTCCCCCTCTTTTTCTTTTTGACATCCCCCTCTTTTTCTTTTGACATCCCCCTCACCCCTCAGTGGCCCTTCACCTTTCCCACTCTTCCCCTTTGGCAGTGGCACTGACTCGCACCAAATGCACCGATACTACTTTTTCAAACCAAAGTTTGAAACTCAAAGGATTGTTAAATTGGATGCGAACTCCAATAATTACTCAATAATTGCAGTGAATAATTACGAAAGTATAAAATGTGTATGAAATTGCTTAGAAAAATAGGAATAATTTAAAATTACCTCAATTATATACAGAAAAAAAACAACTTCGTTGAAACAACCAAACTGTACTTGACACTTAATCAAAGATGGTCAATTCAACCATTTGATGATCCCAGTAACCACTTAAGTTTGGTAGCAGAAACCTAATCATGGTTAGTGCAATCATTGTACGGTTAAATGTGGAGCGCTTTCAGAGAGTTGTACACACACACACACCACACACGAGTATACCTTGGTAACCTTTGGTTTGCTTCCTCCCGAATTGTTCATTTTGACGAAAGTCAAGCTTTTCACGCCACCTTAGACCTACAGTTTAACGTGGAATCCGAATCACGCCCCACCAGCAACCCAGCGTCTTGACCACTACGCTACCAAGGGTACCCATTTATCTACCAACCAATTTTTTTATTGTGTGGAAGAATGAACAGCTGGGTTTTGCTGCGCATCGCCTGCCGTCACCGGGTCTCGATCTCGGATTCAATGGATTCGTAGTCAGCGACGCTAACCACACCACCGAGGCTGCGGCGATGGATGTCGCTATTAAGTACGTGAAATTAATAAATGTTGCACACCCATAGCACAAAATAAAAAGCTATTTCAAGACCTTTCGTTCATATACTGGGTGTCCAAAAAGTCTAAATCTACTTCTTGTTCACTCCTTATAAAAAAACAGATTGGGACTTTTGAGACACCCTGTACTTCGTAAATAACTTAATAATAGTTCAGGAACTTTTACCGTTGCCATGTTTTAATTTTGAAAATAATCCTTAATTTTCGTATTTTTATCTTAAAATTTCTATTTTTGTTCTAAAATTCATTTGGGAATGACTAATCACTGGTCAACAAATTTTAAGGAATTTTTTGTATCTTTAATGAAAGTAGCCGATTCTTATGTATTTTTGCATGCTGAATTTGAAAATGATAGTGAAATTGTTTAATTAGTTCGCGTTTTTAAGATATCATGGTAATTATTGTGTAAGTACTGGTAAAAATTTATCCCACAACATATATGTATTTTAAGGAGCACACTCACTTCAATGTCGTTTCCTCTTGGCCTGTCTCTTGTACTCTGACTGTGTAGTGTCTCTTATTACTGACCAGCAGAAATCAGCCAGCATAGATGAATTTCACTTGCCCTGGTAACGTTTCTCAAGAGCTGAAATCTGCTGATGAAAACGTTCCCCATGTTCGTCACTTACTTCACCAAGGTTTGCCGGGAAAAAGTCGAAATGGGAATGGAGGAAATGAATTTTTAGAGACATGTTACATCCCATTCTTTGGTACGCCTTCAACATATTATCCACCAATTCATCTGCATTTGGAGCTCTGTTGTTTCCAAGGAAATTTTGCGACACTGACTTGAACGAGACCCAAGCTTCTTTTTCTGCGCCCTCTAAAAGTGTCTCGAAATGTTCATCTTTCATCAGATTTCGTATATGAGGACCAACAAATATGCCTTCCTTGATTTTTGCCTCACTGAGTCGAGGGAACTTCTGGAAAAGATACTTAAATGCCTTTCCATCCTTATTGAGTGCCTTCACAAAATTTTTCATAAGCCCTAACTTAATATGTAACGGTGGTAGAAGTATTTTGCTTGGCTCTACTAATGGCTCGCACGAAACGTTTTTCACACCTGGCACTAAACATTCTCTTAGAGGCCATTCCTTCCTTTCATAATGCTGTGACCTAGCACGGCTGTCCCACTCGCAAAGGAAGCAGCAGTACTTCGTGTAACCCTGCTGGAGACCAAGTAACATGCCGACCACTTCCAAATCACCACATATGCTCCATTTGTGAGCGTTGTAGTTTATGTGGTGAAGCAGATATTGCATATTTTCATGTCTCCTTCATGTGGACAGAATATCCAATTGGAATGGCAGCTTTTTCGTTTTTGTTATGAAGTAGTACAGCCTTAAGGCTTAGCTTAGAGGCATCACTGAACAACCTCCATTCGTCATCTCTGTATGTTATATTTAGAGCATTCATTAAACCAACAACATCTGTACACACCACGAAGTCACCATGTTTGATGAAGAAAGTCTCCAACGTGGATTGCCTAGTGCGGTACATGGATATTTGGACATCATCATGAAGAAGATGCCACTGTTGAAGGCGTGAGGCGAGCAATTCTGCCTTAGACTTCGGTAAGTCCAAATCTCTGATGAGGTAATTCAGTTCGTGTTGGGTGATTCTATGCGGTTCTGTAGACAGTTCACTGGGCACAAAGTCGGTATCTTGTGATGTTGTGGGATGTGCAATGTCTTCATCTGTACTCGTTACAGGATGCTCTTCGTCATCCAAATCGAGGGTGTCTGAGGAGGTAGGAGGATTGGGCACAGGTATGTCTTCGTTATGGGCACAGGTCGAATGGCGGATGGAACATTAGGATACTTGAGGGTCCATTTTTTCTTCTTACTAATTCCACGTAATGGCGGAACCATGCTGAATAAATAGTCATCCACGTGGTTACTTTGTTCCCTCCACACGACGGGGATGCCGAAGCCCATTGACCTCGGTTTCCCATTATACCACTCAAGTAATGTAGTTGCACATGTAATGCAGCATATATGCGGCGCCCACGTTTTGTCCTGATCTCCTAATTTGCACTTAAAATAAAGGTGGTACGCTTTCTTGATGGCAGGTGTTAACGTCTTCTTTTGCGATTTTAATGTTACTTTGCCGCAAATATAGCAAAAGTTATTTGAGTCATTAACGCATTTACGTGGCATTTTGCTTATAACGTCAATGAGAAACTGATCGCAAGATTAAGCTTTAACACGCACTACACTCTATATATCATGAAATAACCACAGGTGCAAATTACGAGGAAACACTAGAGCTAAAGGGATTTACTAAAGGGATTTACGATGTACTCAAGATGGCGCCAGACAACGAGGTTGCCAAACGAGCACATTCTACAGTGTTGCCATATGTTATGCTTCAATGATATATTCATTTCAATTGGGAAATAATGAAAACAGGGCACCCGTGTATCTTCTAGACGCGAACCAATCATGCAAAATGAAGGTCATTTTCGGATTCAGCGACGTCGAATTACTAAAGAAATGATGGTTTCATCGAAGATACATTTTGGCTGTTGATTAGTGTAATAATCAGTCAGGATTGCTAGAAACTGGCACAGCGCTCAGGACAGACAAATGCAGCCCATTGCACTAATTAGCACCATCAGGAGTCGAACCCCCCCCCCCCCCCGATCTCAATGTCTTTACTTCGCTTATAGAAACTGTGTTACTCACTGAGCTACGGTCGCTGGTTGGGTGGGAATGGCCAATACGTGTAAACAGCTTCTATTTTGGGGTAAATATTTAGTGCGTTCATTCCCAACAATATAAATATTTTTAGTTTCATTTTCCTAAAGACTTAGAATATTTTAAAATCCTGATTCGGCTATTCGACCGAATATGGTATTGTTAAATTTGGTACTCGGCTGTGAGAGCCAAATGAAGGTTCGGTACAAGCCTAATACGAAGCTATTTTCTTGGAAATGTGTCGCCAACGCGTAAGATAAGTGAAGATTTAGCACTAGATTTGAAAATAAAATAAAAGTATTCTAGGATGATTGACAAGGAAGATTTGTCATTATTTCTTTAAATTAACATGACAAGATTGAGAGATTACGAAGGTGATTGAAAACGGAGAATAACTTTGTTCTTTATGAGATTCCACAAATGAAGAGGAATTATGGCGAAAGGTCAGTTACATATCAATCCTCAATACATGGTCGAAAATAAATTTTCTCTCTCTCTCTCTCTCTCTCTCTCTCTCTCTCTCTCTCTCTATATATATATATATATATATATATATATATATATATATACACACACACACACACAGTTATTCCTATTGGCATCTTTCCGTATACATCTTTTCCTTACCAAACTGGAACATTATTTTGTCTTCGTGAACACGTTTACATGGGACTTCGCTGACATTTTAGGATTTGTGGCCTTCGGTTGTCTCCAATTTTTCAAGAATATTTATATTGAAAATCAAATAAAATATCTACTGCCGAAAGAATAATGTATTCTAAACTTCAATATGTTTATATATAAGCCACCTTTATCTCATTTTATATGAAAACTGAATTGGAAAAATCGTTAGGTTGAGGGACTTACATTAGGTAAAATTTGGTTAAATTAGGTTAGACTTTATACGAATAAAATAAACTGCTGAAGGTTCAGTACAGTAACAAAAGAAGTGCTTGTATTTCGTGTAAGAAAGTATATGCATGCAAATATTTACAAGTGTAGAGAAACAACCCCTTGCCACTCGTTCACTTTTTATGATTGGCTACCAGATATATTGGTATTTTTTTTCCCATTCTCCCTTATCCCCAAAATTCTTTCGTGCAGAGCTTTGTTTTCGGCTGATAACTCCATCTCTGTTGTTTTAGCTTAACCAGCAAATGGGCATATTTTAGAGGCTCAGTGATCTTAGACCAGATGAAAGAGAAGAAAATATTATTGTGATATGTTCAATGAAATTGCCATTAGTTTATAAATTTTATCTTCTATATTGCATTATGTATTTTTGGGAGCAAGTGTAGTTTACGTCCCCCTGTGGTGACTAGTGTAGTTTACGTTCCCTTACATTATCGTAGTGTAGTTTGCGTTCCCCAACTTTGTCCGTGTATACCTAATCAAATAAAACGTTAAAACTAACGAAAATATTACGACTTAACCTAACCAATCGTCAATATATATATATATATATATATATATATATATATATATATATATAATATATATATATATATATATATATATATATATATATATATATAAATTGACGATTGGTTAGGTTAAGTCGTAATATTTTCGTTAGTTTTAACGTTTTATTTGATGGATTCATTTAAAAAATGTCTCCTAAAGATCCTAGTGTAGTTTGACCTAGTGTAGTTTGTGTCCCCTTTTGCGTCAGGGGAACGTATACTACACTTACTCCAATTTTTGTATTATATTATAAATACATGCAATGAAAATAAGTATGCATGGAAAAAACAAATTCTCAGTGGCGTTTCTTAATCCAGATCATTGGATTTATTTTCCAGGAGTATTGATCAAATAGATGCCAAATTGAATGCAAATACATATCGGACTTTTTCCAATTTTAACGAAAGTTTTTTAATTTTATGTTCTCCACATTGCTTTCTGAAGGGAGAAGGGAAGGGGATTAAATCTAAATAAGGTAATATATGACTTCGTTGAAATGTATATTGTATTCACCAATTTACTCAATGATGACTTAATTAAATATTCGATCATGCTGTATCGTATCCATAACATTATGACCCATCAATCATACATGATTATGGAAGGTAGTCTCTAGGTTAGCATTATTGTAGCAGACACTTAATTTCCACGTGTTTCGGTTCTACGCTGCCATCATTTGCTACCAGCATCTTACGTAGGCGGTTTGTGCTGTGATTACTCTTAAATAATTTCATACCAAATGTGGAAGGAACTTATTTAGGTAATTTTTTTGGTAGTATTTTCTTCTCGAATATAATCAGAAGATGCATCGGATCTTTCCCTTTATAGCACCCCCAATTTATTCTTTTCAGTTAGTAACAATTTTGACACAGGTTAAGTCCTGATATTTTCGTTAAAACTAACGAAAATATCACGACTTAAACCTAACTAATCGTCAAGGGCGTACAGTTGACCTAACCGGGCATTCAAATAATCCCAAAAGTATCCCGCCTACAATTTTAGAATGAAACGTGAATGTAAAAATTAACCAACTAGTTAGGTTAATTGAATATCCAGTTAGGTCAACTGTTCTTCCTTGACGATTGGTTAGGTTAAGTCGTGATATTTTCGTTAGTTTTAACGAAACTATCACGACTTAACCTGTGTCAAATTTGTTACTAACTGAAGAGAAGAAACTGGGGGTGCTATAAAGGAAAAGACCCGATGCATGTAACAGTAGTTTGGTTTTGTGCTGTATTCTTTTGTCTAAAATTTTACATTTGCGTCACCGATGATTATGCATAGCTGGTCCAAAAATAGATTTTTTTTTTGGTACATATGAAAAAATGTCTTGAACAAAATACTTTTATAAACTGTCAGTTAATATGAATCACTGCTAAATATATATTTATCGCCAACCGTTTTTATTTTTGAGTGAAAGGGTTAATTTTTTTATACGATAACTGTCTTAGCAGGAAATTTTCTCAATATTTTTTTGGTTGTATTATAATTTTATTAAGTTATTATAACTTGAAATTCTAATATTCGTTAACTTCATTTTTTATAATTTTGCAACAGCGGAACACAAAAAGAAAATACAAACGTTTCAAAATGTTGCTGACACATTTTACTAAAGTTCTGGTTTCTTTTATTAAAAGAATTAATAATGGTAATAGATAATGTGAGTAATGTTTGGTTGTAAAGCATACTTGTATAACTCTCCATATATATATATACACAGGGTGATTCCAAAAAATGTTGACACTTGTATGGGAAAGAATTACAGATGTCATCCAATCAATACCACCAGAGATGTGCCTTAAAGGCAGTGGGGAACTGGAATTGCTTTCCTAATTTTTATTATTTGTATAATTTGTTTATGGAAAGGGTCAAGATTCGGAAAGCCAGTGTGGATGATAAATAATTACGAAAAGCGAAAGTGGTGCATAAGGTTATTTTTCTACCACTGTTAATTATTTAATTTCTTTTTCCGGAACTGGGGAATCTATGATGTACAGGGTGGCCCAAAAGTCTGTTCCTCCGAAAAGAAAAGAAGTTTAGAATCCGTCGGGACAACATACTTTTGGGCCACCCTGTATGTACATAGCACATAATAAGATTGTATGTATGTACTTTATAATGTGCTAGATATAAAAGTCATTCATGTATCGAGAACTAGCCAGCGTCCGTAACTCAGTGGGTAAAACCGTTTTCCTATAAACGAAGTGAAAGCACTGAGGTCGGGGGCTCGAACCCCGATGATACTAGTGATAATAATATAAAAATTAGGGCAAAGGGTAGCATTAGTTAGCACGATCGCTGTACCAGTTTCCTATCCCTTCTGACTAATTATTATTATTATCAAGAACTATCTTGTCTGCTCCGTTTAAACATTGCCTTTGAAAAAGGGTATAAAAATTTGCAAACATTACCCGGGCATTTAAGGTCCCCAAATTTTCCTTTTTAATGTCATAGCGATGGTAAATAAGATTAGAAAATGACATTTAATGACATAACTTACGTAAGAGTGGAATGGTCTCATTTCCGTTTTCGACCAGTTTTTCGAAATGGGAAAGTTTTTCGAAATGGGAAAGTTTTTCGAAATGAGAAATTTTCGAATGATCGAATTGTCGAGAGAGTAAATCATTAAAACTAAATTGATCATGACTTCAGCTGTTAGCGTAGATTAAGTTAAATTAACTTAAGTTTCGATGATTTTGTCACTGAATACGTTTTCATTTTAAGTATATATATATATATATATATATATATATATATTATATATATATAGAGAGAGAGAGAGAGAGAGAGAGAGAGAGAGAGAGGAGGGGCGACAAGCTTGACTTTCGCGAAATGAGAAATCATCGCGCGGAACCTTTGTAAGGTTGTAAGGTTATATAGTAGGATGGTTCAAAAATTGGACTTGGGGAAAAAAAATTTTACGAATGTTTTTTTTCTGTATTTACTAAAAATTTTTAGTTGAATTCACTTCTACAGTGAATTGGTAAAGTTGGTACGAGACTCATGAAATATTAATTATTGCATAGATGCACAAATGAGTTAAAAGTAAATGTATTACTTCATATGTCATGTTATACGCCCAAAGTTAGATTTTCCAGGTTGGGAAACCCAAATTCGATATAATTTCTGTCGATTTATAATTCTTAAGTAAATAATATATGACCACAACCAGTATTTAAACAACGCTTCTGTTTACTTTTCTTTTTTGCACTTTTTAACTTTTTCCGCTTATATACAACCCGTCATGGATGTAATATATGTCGAGGTTGGCCTGGCAGACCACGGCAAAGAGTTAATAGGCATATAACAAAATTCACCGCAGGAGAATTCGATAAATGTAATTTAGTTATTTTATAAAGAAATGTTCGTAGTCGAAATAACTCAAAACCAGTGTTAATATTTACTACGTAATACGTGCATATATTACATAATGTGTAATATGTGATACGTCTACCTTCTGATATTACACCCAAACAATACCAAGAGAAAATCTGCCTATTGTTTTTCTTGTATAATTTAACTTTTTGTCCAAAAAACAAAGTTTACTCGAGAATACTTAAGAATAAGCTTGTTTTCTTAATTTTAATTTTGACTGAGAGTTTAGAAACAAAGAAAAATAAATTATTTTTCAAAGATATTTACAGTTTACAAAGAAAAATCAGTGAATCTGTCTTTTAAAGTTTTACATTAATTAAAAAGAAAAGTCGGCAAACATTCGCCCAAATAGAAATAGAGCATGACAAATAACGAGAAAATTAATTCTATTTTTTACGTTAAATGAATTCAGTTATAATATTTCAGGTCCGTAAATAGAAATTTATTTTTTTTTGTTGTAAAATTGAACATTGAAAACATACAAATGTGTACATTGCAAATATTTGAGTTCCTGTACCTCTTTCTGAAGTATAATTTGCTCATTTTGATGACCTTTATAAAGGAAATTACCAAAAATGATTTGATTAAATTCGAATATTAAGTTAATATCAACTTTATTTTGAAGAATTTTTACTCGCTTACAGATATTATTCTCTACTTCGAAAACGAGCATATATATATACATATATATATATATATATATATATATATATATATATATTGCGCAAACACCCCATCCCCTTGTGACGTCATACACCATTCGCCTATCAATCTTCTTCCTTTAACCCTACCCCCAAATCGTAGTTTCTCATATTTCTTCATACAGGATGGCTTGATAATGAGCGTAAGCGTGCAAAATGTATCGTTCAGTAGGAAAGTCCGCGCGCTGACTATATGTACATTTACTCCGTATTAAAAATGGCATATATCAAATCCGCCACACTAGTTGAATTTCTATTAAACATTCAAGGTAGGCAGAGCGTTTTAGGTTGTAATAGCTAATATGAAAAAAAGAAATCATATGATATTGGATTAAGAGGGCGCGATCGACAGATTTTGTCTAATTGCGCTAATTTATATTGATCTATTTATGCTTCTAAAGTTTGTCAAAATTAATGGTCAGGCAAAGCCTGCCCTGCCTACCCTATAAAAACGCCTCTGATATATATATATATATATATATATATATATATATATATATATATATATATATATATATATATATATATATATATGTGTGTGTGTGTGTGTGTGTGTGTGTGTGTGCGTGAGAGAGAGAAAGAGAGAGTAGGCTAGAAAGAAAGAAAAACTATATTTAAAAGAACATTTTCATTGAGAGAATTTTGAAGTAAACATCGCATCACTGCGTCAATTCTTGAAAGTGCTTTTTAAGTATGTTAATCGAGCCTGAATACGTATCTTGCTAAAACAAAATGGCTCTCCATTACTAGAATCATTGACTTCGGAAAATGAGTTCATTTGACACAAAAGAACTCGCGCAGACACACCATCAAAAAGCTCGCTTCACTCGACATCTCCTAATGATAAGAAACGATTGAGATTTATATTACTGAAAGATAATTATGCAGTTAATCTAAGCAAGCTTAAATGAACTAGCGAGCGGCGTATGTAGAAGACAGCAGGAATTGCTCACATTTATCTTTACATATTGCGCTGTATGAAACAATTACTTACACGTATGAAGGAGCTTCTCTCTCTCTCTCTCTCTCTCTCTCTCTCTCTCTCTATATATATATATATATATATATATATATATACATATATTTTGATACTCTCTGTCCTTACACACCCTATTTAAAGAGATTCCTCTGCCGAGCGGTGCCCCCCATAGTACTGTGAGGTATTGAAAAACTCATGATCTTCACTTGCCCCACAAACACCTTTAAATGGGAGACCCAACATGGGTGCACACACATTTCTACATTACTGTACAGTCTTTACAGCCACACCTACACTTTTCCTCCTAAGTATATATATTGTAATGTATATGGTTGTAAATTTTGACTTGGTCCACAATTGATATGGACCTTGACTTATTTTTGGTTGGCAAGGTACTAGTATTGATGGATACCGTAATGAAATTGACTGGATTCTTTGGATCTGATATATTTGCATGTCGGTTATAAATATAATGTTATAATGTTATAATGTTTCAGACCAACAAAGACCCTAGGATCCACTCATGGCTGGTCTACCTAACTGTGTTCGTAATCGTGTATTGTGTATGTCCTCCGTGGTGGCGGAGGGGACCTACAATTTTATGTGGGTTCCGAACCACAAGAACATAAGAAATTTATGTAAAAACTGCCGGTAATTTGGCAACGACCAATTTTTACGAAACTAAATAATTATCAATTTAAAACTAATTAATTATCGATTTAAACTAAAGATAGAATCTCTGGATCCAGAGGATCAAGTCATAATAGACTATTATCCACAAATGTTACACTCTATCTATTTATAACGGACATGCAAATATATCAGATCCAAAGAATCCAGTCAATTTCATTACGGTATCCATCAAGTCACGGTCCATATCGATTGCGGACCAAGTCAAAATTTACAACCATATACATTACAATATATACACTTACGAGGAAAAGTGTAGGTGTGGCTGTAAAGACTGTACAGTAATGTAGAAATGTGTGTGCACCCATTATGGGTCTCCCATTTAAAGGTGTTTGTGGGGCAAATGAAGATCATGAGTTTTTCAATACCTCACAGTACTATGGGGGGCACCGCTCGGCAGAGGAATCTCTTTAAATGGGGTGTGTAAGGACAGAGAGTATCCCCTAACCCAAGACGCTGCCTCCCTATATCCCACAACACTTGTGTTGAGCTGTGGGATCTATCCCCAGAAAGCCTTAATTTTACTACCTTAAACTATATCCTTTCTATCAACATGCGCGTCTAATCGATTTTTAAACATGTTTATAGACGTGCTACTGATTACTTCTACCGGCAAACTATTCCAGCTATTTACTATTCTATGCGTAAAAAAGTTTTTCGCAACTGCTGTCTCGAACCTTCTACTTGTCAACTTACACCCGTTATTTCTAGTCCTATTATATTGAGATATTTCGAAAAAGCTATCTCTATCTACGTTATCAAACCCATTCATAATTTTGAAAACCTGGATTAGATCACCCCTTAACCTCCTAGTCTCGAGAGTAGTCAATTTTAACTCCTTAAGCCTATCCTCGTACGACTTTGACCTAAGAGACGGAATCATCTTAGTTGCTCGTCTTTGAACTCTTTCGATTTCGTCTATATCTTTGCGCATATGCGGATTCCAAAATTGGATCGCGTACTCCAAATGGGGTCTAACTAATGATTTATAAAGAGGAACTATAATATCGCGCGATTTGTACTCAAAATTTCGAGCTATAAACCCTAACACTTTGTTCGCCTTATTGACCACTGCTGTACTTTGTTTTGCTACTTTTAAATCACCAGTGACTATAACTCCTAAATCTTTTTCCTGCTCTACGCTTGTTAAATCTTTCCCTGACATACTATACACAAAATTACCGTTACGCGAACCTATATGCAAAATTTTGCACTTATCCACGTTAAATCTCATTTGCCATGTGACTGACCAATCAACGATTTTATTCAGATCTTCCTGAATTTTACCTCTATCTTCGTCATTAATCGCCCTACCACCCAGCTTCGTGTCATCCGCAAACTTTGAAACTGTACTGACTAGGCCGACATCTAAATCGTTAATATATATAAGAAAAAGCAAGGGGCCCAATACAGAACCCTGAGGAACGCCACTCGCTACATTAGCCCAACACGACTCCGCTCCATCAACGACCACCCTCTGTTTCCTGCCTCGCAACCACTCTTCTAGCCAATTTATTACTACACCCCTGATTCCATGAGCCTTAGTTTTTTCAATGAGTCTTTTGTGCGGCACGGTGTCAAACGCTTTTTGAAAATCTAAATACACTACATCAACAGCCCGATGTCTATCGTAAACGTCAACCACGCTTTGGAAAAATTCTAAAAGATTAGTTAAGCAAGATTTGTTTCGCCTAAAACCGTGTTGTGTATTTCTAACCAGATTATGCACTTCTAAGTGTTCGACTATACGATCCCTAATTATTGATTCCAGTAGCTTACCTACAACAGACGTTAAACTGAGGATATAGAGGATATAGAGTGTAACATATTTGTGGATAGTAGTATTATGACTTGGTCCTCTGGATCCAGAGATTCTATCTTTAGTTTTAAATTGATAATTAATTAGTTTTAAATTGATAATTTATTAGTTTTAAATTGATAATTATTTAGTTTTGTAAAAGTTGGTTGTTGCCAATGTACAGGCAGTTTTTACATAGTGGAGCCGCCTCGATGGGCCGACGTGGCCCCTAGGGTGCCCAATATAAAAATTTCTTATGTTCTTATGTTCCTTGTGGTTCGGAACCTACGGAAAATTGTAGGTCCCCTCCGCCACCACGGAGGACATACACAATACACAATTACGAACACAGTTAGGTAGACCAGCCATGAGTGGATCCTAGGGTCTTCGTTGGTCTGAAACATTATAACATTATAACATTATAACATTATATATATATATATATATATATATATATATAATGTTCGAGACATTTAATATTTATATTATTAACATTATTTTATCCTGAATGTGGATTGAAGTAAGTCACCTGAATTGGATCTTTTTGACTTTTTACAGAAAAAGAAATCGTGAAATAAAATTTGCAAAAAAACACTTTTCAGAATCTCTTAAAATAATTTCCCTTGAGACTCCCTAAATATCAAAATAGATTTGAGACCTTTTTCACCCCTTATTTCACTCGTATTTTCTATTATTCGAGTTTACTTCTTGAAATCTTACACACACACACACACACACACACACAACACGGTCTTTTCTCTCTCACTCGCATTCTGTCTAAGACAGTTAAGATTTTTTGCAATTACAAGATCCCATTTCAGTTCAAAAGATTCATTTAATGGCCCTACAATTTCAGACAACATTTCTTGGAAACGAAGGAAGAGATATATATATATATAGTAAGGAATAAGAGGACGAAGAGATGGTACATGTTTATTTACAGACGTTTCGGAAATTCAATTTCCATCATCAGTGCTAAAAAATAAATAGAGTAAAAAATATAATAATTATAATGTAATAAATATAACAGATATAATAATTAAAAATTTTTATACAATATATTTATGTACTCAATATGATAATAATTTAAAATTAAAAAAGGTATATGTTTTATATACTTTTTTAACTTTGAAAGGTATATATATATTTTCTATTTTATATATCTTTTTAACTTTAAATTATTATCATATTGAGTACATAAATATATTGTATAAAATTTTTTACTTATTATATCTGTTCACTTTTTTACTTTTTATTTTTTTAGCACTGATGATGGAAATTGAAATTCCGAAACGTCTGTAAATAAAACATGTACCATCTCCTCGTCCTCTTATTCCTTACTAAGTTACGGTTCCCCAAGAACAAACCCTTCAATCAAGTTATATATACAGTATACATACACATATATATATATATATAATATATATATATATATATATATATATATATGTAATGTATACATTTCTGTTCGTGCAAACGCTAATGTTTCCCTCGGGTGATGAAATATTCGCCAGGTAATGTTAACTTTTACCCTGTCAGAGACTATACTGTAGTGGCTAAGGCTCGGACTCAAAGTCAGAAGTCCCTGGTTCGAATCCAGATGAGAGATATTTTGCATAGGCCCTATGTAAAAGTGCACACACACACACACACACACACATATATATAAATATATATATATATAGTGTGTGTGTGTGTGTGTGTGTGTATATATATATATACACGCGCGCGTGTATGTAATGACCTTCCTGCAGAAGTAAAGCAATTCTTCCACGGCAATAAACACGATTTTCTCTGAAAGTCGCAGATGCAATGAAGAACTGTGCCCCAATCATAAAACCAGCCAATAAACAATTATACGGAAGAGCGATGAAAGTACAATATCCTCGAAGGGTTTTATGTGCCTACTGTCTTTACGACGAAACCAATAACTGTAAGCAGGACAATCGCAAGATGCCATAAACAGCCTGCATATTGCATTGCAAGACCATTACCAGCGTGAAGAACTTTAAGCTGAAAAGGACGAAATCATAAACGACAGGCAGACGCGTAGTTACAACTTATATTGCCTACCTTTAACCATAGAACAGTTGGGAAAGAAGCAGTTTTCTACACACAATAAAAAATCTCCATTAATAATAATAATAATAATAATAATAATAATAATTATCATAATAATAATGATGATAGTAATCTTTATTCAGAACGAACACATTATATAAGATATACATCATATCCACATATTGTAGGTTTACACAATGTTGGCATTAACTTTTATTTTTGTATTTTTAGTGCTAAACAGTTTAATTACAGTATTTTTATCTAAATATGCCGTTGGGAAGTATGACAGATTTTCAGGCAAAAAACCTTTGAGATTCATTGTTATTTTTAGAAAGGAAAATAAGAAATACTATAAATAGAATTAGTAGAAAATAAAATAAAGTCACATTTAGTTAATTCCGTTATTACAAATGGAAATTGAAACACTCCTCGAAATAATAAGAAAATAAGTGATAAACAATACGTTATGATAATAGAAATAATAATAGAAATAATAGAAAGAAAAATGGTAAACAATACGATAAATAGAACATGCTGAAATATCAATGATAATTAATTTCTATTATTATAAATTAGAAATGATGATACAATCTTAAAGTTATAAAAATATAGATAAATGAGGCACATTATAACTATATATTATAGGTAATTTTCTTTGTTTAGTAATATTACAAGTTGATATATATATACACATATACACACGTACATTAAGAGAAGTTAATAAAGTGTTTCTTTAGCAATTTGCGAAACGAAATTAATGATGGTGCTTGTCTGATATTTACAAATATAGCGTTCCATATATCTGCTCCTTTGTAGGAGACAGCATTTCTTGCAATTTGCATGGAATAATTTGGTTGGCAATAAATCTTCCAAGAAAAACTTTTCACCAAAGAATCCCTACGTCTAAGAGAAGATAAAAAGACTTCAAATAAAACCGTTTTTGTTGTGCTTAACGGCTACCCTCACTAAACTAGGTCCATAGCATATTTCACCGCGCTTTCATTATACCATATTCTCAAATATAAGAAATATAGACCAATTAGTTTTAGACCTAGAAATACTTCTTGCCTTCTTATATAAATAACTTAAACATTGTAACTTGTTGTAGAATTTTATGCTCCTGTACTATTTGAACATGGCAATATTAAATAGTTACTATTAACAATTTATCTGATATTGTACTTAAAGGGACAAACCACACAACATATCTTTTTCTTTGATTAATAATACGAACAAACTGGTGACCACTAATAAATGAATAGCTTTGTTAATTATATAAGCAACCTATTAATTATAGCCAGGCGAAGTAATCTAATATATATATATTATACCACAAGGAAAAAGAAAAATGATTTCAAGGTCTTTCATGTATTCAGAAGTACACCTCGTCAGGGTGTCATTCCCTGACGAGGTGTAATTCTGAATACACGAAAGACCTTGGAATAATTTTTCTTTTTCCTCGTGGGTTTGCATCATTCATTTATTTCACGTGTATAATTTTGAAATTCATCCCATATATATAACTCTTACACAGCTTGATTGCTAGTGAATCTTGCAAAGTACCGTCGGCCCGACACGCTCCTTCTGAAAACTCCGCTTGAATAAGTTGTTTTGCTTTTGCAAATTCTAAATTTGGACTAAACTTGTTTGAACGTCAATTATTCTTCAGCTGTGAATTTATGATAAGATTTTTGAGGGTCTTTTTTTTTTTTTCATTTTGGAAGGAAATTCTGAAATATTGCTTTGTCTTTTTTTTTATAAAATTCCAGCTGTCACATTTTCGTGGTATAGGTGTGAATTAAACCTAAAACTGAAAGACATTTTCCTTGCAGTAAATAAACAGTATAGCTTGGAACCAAAATAGTTTGAATTAACCTTCAACCAATTATATGAATGTACTTTGTTTTTAAATCTAAAAAAACTGAATGCGGAGAGTGTAAAAGTCACCGAGGCCTCAGTAAAGTTTCTGTAAGAATTCATACTTTGACTAAAATGACTGTTGCGTATAACAAAGTAACTACTATAGTCCCCGGGGTACCTGACCCCCATGCCGCGGTGATATATATATATATATATATGATGAAAATAACCGCGAAAGAACACTCGGTGTTCCTGAGAATGTCATTAGACGAAAGCGCTTGAGCACCATTCTGTGTTTCCTTATATATATATAATATATATATAATATATATTGTACTTAAAAAATTACGTTCTAAGTAAGTTTTTGCTGTATTTTCATTATTTGTTCTCGGTCAGCCATTTATCAAAGAATGGTAAAACTTTCTCCAAATAAATTTTATACTTTTCAAAAGTAAAAAATAAAAAAATAAAAGATAAACTATTAAAGTTTGAAAAGCGTAAATGTGAGAGATTTACTTTTTACAGTTTTACTTTTTTAGCTATATAAAATGAGGATTCTTATATATTATATATATATAATATATATATATATATATATATATATAGAGAGAGAGAGAGAGAGAGAGAGAGAGAGAGAGAGAGGAGGGGCGACAAGCTTGACCTTCGTGAAATGAGGAATCATCGGACGGAACATTTGAAAGGTATATATATATATATATATATATATATATATATATTTGGGGAACAGTTTTTCCTTTAAACATGTTTGGTTGAATAATCGACCGTAGTTTTTATTTATTAATTTATTATTGGTTTTCTCAATTTTTCGTATGACATTTTTCAATAATGTTGGTAAATTATAAATAATATTTCCAAAATTTTCCGACGTTTCGCTCTGTCTTCGAGCATCTTCAGAGAATTCGTTTGGAGCCATCTTCGTAGGTGTTCTGCGTAGAATGAAAATTTCTGTTGTTGTTGTTGTTGACGTTATAAGAGGTGAAATTAGAGTGTAGGAGTGATATCAAAAAGTGGGGAAATGGGAAATATAGATGAAGAGTTGATAGGTCCTCGGGCTCACCAAGGATGCGCAGGTTCTTTTTTTTTTTTTATTTTTTTTTATGGGGGGGGTAAGGTCTGGTGACAGGTGATTCACTTTCCTTGCGCGTTCAAGCTTTTGTAGGGTGCTTGACTTGTTAGCTTATAGTTTGGGTTTTCTACCTCTTTTATTTTATTTTTTATTTTTTTATTTATTTATTTTTTATTCTTTATTTATTTATTTTTTATTCTTTATTTATTTATTCATTATTTTATTTATTTTTTTATTTTTTTTTTATTTTATTTTTTTTTTTTCATTTTTTTTTTTTATTTATTTATTTTTTTTTATCTTCTATACGGTACAAAAAGTGCCGTTGTGGGGGGTTTCTGCTGCGGGGTAGACTTCTCTTGAAGTAGAAGTAGTCTCTCCCGCGCTGAGGTCCAATATCGAGTTCTTCATAGGTCTGTGGAGAGGTGTTTTGTACCTTCCTCCAAGTTTTCTCCGCCCTGCTGTGCAGGAGGACATTGAGGGCTGGTAAGTTTGCTTGTTGGTGCAGTGCCTGGGATGATATCCTGTCGCTGAGTCGTTTCCCCAGGATGAATCTTGTTCCAGCGTTCTGTATTTTTTGTAGCAACATCAGATTTGTGTCGCTCGTTGTGTGCAGTGGAATTGCCGGGTATTCGAGGATAGACCGTACGAGCGCCGTGTACAGCATCTTCTTATTTTTTACCGAGAGTCCCTGAAACGGTAGAGTTTACTGAGCTCTCTTTTCGCTTTGTTTGACCTTGCTGTGGTGTGGTTTTTATAGCCAAAGCTGTTGATGGTCAGGCCGAGAGCTGTGCCTTGTTGCTTGTAAGGTTGGATTCGGTTGTTTATTTCTAGTGCGTGAACGTTCCTGTGGCCAATGTTAATAACTGTGAATTTCTGTTGGTTTGTCTGAATTTTCCAACGTTCCTCGAATTCATTGATTCTTTCAATTTGTCTCTTCAGCCTGTTGGCGTGTTGCTCTTTGCCGAGGTTTGATGTTACTATTTGCGTGATGTCGTCCGCGTAGATGACTTCTCGGGTGTGTGGTGGGGGCGGAGGCAATTGGGCGATGTACAGGTTGTACAGAGTGGGCGAAAGTATCGCTCCCTGGGGCACTCCCGCCTGGATGTCGAAGAGCTTGCCAGTGTGGGTCTTGTGTTGGACGTAAGCTTTTCGATCTTTGAGGAAGCTACAAAGGATTTTTCCTAAGTTTGCTTCCATGTTCTGTTCGAGGATGCGGTATTGTAATCCTTGGTGCCACACTTTGTCGAAGGCGGCCTTCACATCTCTCAGTACTATCGAGACTCTTCTGCTGAACGCTAGTTTGTTTGCCACCGTTTCGTGCAGAATGGCGAGGGCTGTGGCTGTGCCTCTCTTTTTCCTGAATCCATGTTGGGCGTCTGAAAGTGCACCATTGACCGTGAGGTGGAGATTCAGTTTCCGAAGGAGTATTTTTTCCAGGGTTTTGCCGAGTACTTCTAACAGGCTGATGGGTCTATAGTTCTCGATGAACTCTGCGGATTTCCCTCCTTTAGGGATCATGATGATTTTTGCGGTTTTTAATGCTTTTGGGAAGTATCCGATGGAGAGACTGGCGCTAAATATGTTTGCTATCTCTTCGTGTATGTTCGGGGGCGACTTTTGGATCAGGGTTTCGTGATTCCGGAGGGGCCTGGTGCCTTTTCTTTAAAGAGGCTGATCGTGTCAGTGACCTCTTTTACCGTAATTCTGAAGTTGGCATTTAGGGGTTCTGCCCTGTCCGTTGGTAGGATCCTTTCGTGGTTGTCTTCCAGCCACTGCGTGACCCTTGCTTCATTGTCTTCGTCGAACAGGTCATTTTCTTCATCACTTATGTTGAACGTTCTTCTGAGACGATTTCGAAAGCTTTCCGCTATTTCTTGGTCCGAGATGAGAGGTCTTCCGTTTTCATTCCGGAGGGACTTGAATTTTTCAGCTTTGGGTGTTCGTTTTAGTTTCCTTATCTGTGACCAGAAGGTTTTTGGGTCTCTTTCTACGTCTATCCTGTCGACGAGCGCGTTCCACATGTCGTGTTCTTTTTCAATCCACAAGCCTCGTAGTCGGGCTCTGAGGATGTTGTATTGCAGTTTGTTATGCAGGTAATTTATGCCGTTGTCCATCTGGTTCCTGACGACGTTTAATTGGCGTGTGACGGCGTCGATTTCTTCGGAGGGGGAGGGGTGTGGCAGAATGCGGTGGGTGATGGTGGGTACGTGTTTTTCCTTGGCAGTCTTAGCGCCTTCAGAAGGTCTGCCGTGGCAGCTTCAATTGCTGCTATCCCCCCACCATTCAGTTCTGAGGGCTCGTGTTGGGCGAGGTCAGCCTGGTACTCCTCCCAGTTCGTCTTGCGGATGGAGGGGCGGGGACGGATTGGGACTTGTAAAGGAGCGCAGGCAATCTTCATGATGATAGGGACGTGGTCGCTGGGTGTGGCGGGGCCCGGATAGTGATGAGTGTTGAGGTATGCCAGATTATTGGCAATAATTTTGTCGGGCATCGTTCCGGCGTTCCTGCCGTAAAAAGTTGGAAAATGTGGCCCTAACCACTTCATTTTCCCCCTTCTGTTTATTTCCGCCAGTTGTTTCCCGTAATGGTTACTGTAGTTATCGTCGAAGTCCACATGTCTGGCATTCAGGTCTCCGATGATGTAAACTGGGCAGTTGTAGTTCAGAAGTTTGATAATATCTGCTGATGAGATGGTTCCCCTCCTCGGGGGGCAGTATGTCGTCCAATGATGAGGTCTTCGTGGCCCAGTTTTAACCTCACTGCCAGTGTTTCGTCTTCGAAGCTTGTGATCTCTTCGAAGCGAAGACCACGTTTGACGGCAATTGCAACACCGTCATGCAGTTCTTGCGATCTGTTCGATTGTATGATGTTGTAATTGAACAGTTTTATTTGCTGGGGTGCCTTTAGGCTGTGTGAGTTAATGAGGATGATGTCTGGGTCGATTAGTCTGTAGGTATTGGCCAGAGACGTCTTGTGCGTTTGCCAATGCAGTACATTTTGCTGAAGAATCGTTAGGTTAGATTGTTGCGCGTGCATGTTGATTGTGTTTTGCTTTTTGGTTCAGTGCCTGTGGGGGAGCGCGTCGCATTTCCTGAACGAATTTTTTTGAATGCCTGGTCCGGGAGAACGTCGAGGTCCTCACCGTTGACAGCGATTTCTTGTTCGATCAAGAGTGGGATGTCATAAGTGGTGTCCAAGTTCTCTTCGAAGGTGTACTTATAATCAGGGCTGTGGAGTCGGAGTCGGAGTCGGAAGCAATTTTGGTGGTGCTGGAGTCGGAGTCGGAGTCGGTAAAAATGTACCGACTCCGACTCCGACCTCAATATAAATTTTAATAAAATATGTTTTTGTGTGTGATATCACTGGCAGCTATGGTGGTGAAACCACTTAAATAATAAACACAATGTTTTCCATTTCAGACACTAATGCCATTAATTCATTTTTCTTTTCAGATAATATTTTTTATTTTTAATGCTTATTTAATTTAGAGTTCTTTCTAAATTTCATAAGTTTTTAACTTTCAAGTCTAAAACCCCTTTCACAATGGCAAATACACTTCCAACAAAGTCTGCAGTTTTTTAATATTTTACAATAACCACAGATGGGAAACATTTCGTGTGTCAGTGTATGATAGAAGATGATGATGATGAAAAATTATGTGAAGCAAAAATCAGTGGTTTTACTGGCTCTGATAAAAATGCACCAACCAGAGCATCAAATTTGAAAAGACATTTGCAGTGTTTCCATCCCAAATTTTAGAAGTTGTCATTGAGAAAGATAGTAATAAAAACCTTCCAACTACTTCAAAGTTAACAAAAGATCAGAAATCTACTGAACGACAAGCACCACTTACAAGATTCTTTACTACAGACAAAGTTACCGTAACAATGACCACAGATGATGATGCTTCACGTGGTGGTGATGAAATGCCTCTTGTGTAATTATCATCATAGCAGATTTAGAATTAATATACCTTCGAAGTCGGAGTCGGAGTCGGATAGACAAAAAATTGAGGAGTCGGAGTCGGAGTCGGAGTCGGTTTTTTATGTGCCGACTCCACAGCCCTGCTTATAATATCCCTCTCTCAGCCCTTTCACCAGTTGGGATAGGACCATGGGTTTAGGGAAGGGGTTGGAGGCCTTCGCGACGATCCTTAGCCCCAGATCTGAGGCCTTGTGTTGGGTACGAGCAATCTTCTTCGGTAACGGTTTAGAGGATTCAGTGTTCGGCTTCTCAGGAGATTTGGGGCAAGAGGTTTGCCCGGTTAGGGGCTTCACTTTCGGTGCCTCCCGTATTCCCGCACGAGTGCGGCGGGGTCGTGGGGCATCCGTGTAAGATTCCGCTTCGTTGTCTGATACTGGGGCAGAGACGGGTTTGGGTACGGGTTCGGGCTCAGGTTCTGATTCACTGTCTGATTCGTCGGAGGTGGCAGTTGTCCTTTCTGGAAGTCGTGCCGCGAAGATAGATGCCGAGGGGACATCGTCGGGGGCGTTGACTTCCGGCATGCCGTTTCTCCTGAGCATGTCATTTAGGTGCTTCGAGTATGTGCCTGGGGTGCCCATATTGAGGAGATGAGCGTGTATGACGCATGTCATAGGGTCAGGCTGTTTGAGTTTTCAAGTACGATTTCTGTGGGACTGAGGTGGGAGCGAGCCTCCTCGATGGACTGTTTGACTGCAGCTCTGTACGGTTGCAGCTCTTTTACGGCCGAGTCCTCCTGAGTTTTTTCCTTCCTCAGTCGGATGGCCTCCTTCTTCTTCGGGCATGCCATTGCCAGTGTACGGTGCGGGCCGTGGCAGTTGATGCACTTCTTTTGTGTGGCCTTACATTCGGTCCACTTATTTCCCACTGCTGCGCATTCGGAGCAGACCGTGATGTGTTTGGTGGGACAGTCCTTCGAAGGGTGCTCCTCGAATTTATAGCAATTGAAACAAGTCAGGACAGTAATAAATTCGTCCACGGTGATCTGAGAAGGGGTCACGAACATGTGGAATAGTAACAGTCCTGATTCCGCTGCTTTGCGCGCAATCTCGGGGGTCTTGAATTCAACTTTAACGACGTGGGTGAAGTCTTTGATTTTTGTGACTTCTTCAACTTTGGCCCACGTGTTCTCCTTTTCTAGTTCCCCTTTTATTTCTTCCTTAGACCGGCATCCGATGTGGCGGTCGAGTTTTCTCATAAAGACAGAGCTCTTGGCTCTGATATTAGGGGGCACCTGGATTTGTATGCCCGCGGTACGAAGCGACTCTTTAGTTTCAGGCGCCAGAAGCTTCGACGCGTCTTCCTCCCTGCATACTGCGGTGAACGTAGGGTGCTCACCGTAAATTCGGATGAAGGGCACGCGTGCCCTCGTGAAAACTTCCGAGATGACGTAGCTTCTCGTAGCTTTCTTAGATGTTGCTTTGATTTTTATTCGCATTTGTTTTTGGGGCGTTGCGGTCGCCATCTTGTAAAATGTGTCGCGAGATAGGGGTCGCCAGGGGTCGGCCATAGGGCAGGAGGGGGGGGGGTGAGAATGGTGGTGTATGATATGGGCTCTGGCCGCATCTCCTGAGGGGGATGACTCATGGCGGACTTATGAGCGCCGCCTCCCCTCAGGCTTGGTTATCAGGATTGCAGTTTCCATACACGGAGACGGGGTGATTAGAGTCGCACCGTGGTCTTGGGAAACCTCTAGCCCTGACATGCATTTCCCCCGAGAGGTGATGTCATGCCAAAGTTCGAGTGCAATTCTGGATGCAGTTCGAGCGAACCCTGATCTGGTCCGCAGCGGGCTAAGCCTCAGACCTCCTTCGTCAGATCCTATTGATGCACGCATCGATAGACGGGTTCTAGTGAAACCCCCCAACCTGCCCCTCCGGCTTGGCCCCAGCAAGCCCTGGCTCTCTAGTGACGACACATACTATCGAAGAACGCGCTCAGATTGAAGTAGTCTTATTTCTGCGATGTCCTGGGTTTGTACTTTTAGCCGCCAATACTACTGGCGCGTGCACTTCAGCGAAGAAAAACGAAGCGTTGTCTTGTCTGCGGTGTCCAAGCGAATTCAATGCTGCTCGTATTAGTCTGCCTGGGCGAGATGAACTCTTATTCCCTTGCGGGTAGTGATTCTGGGCAGGCAAAAGCGGGCGAGAAATGATTCTCCGGGAAAAGAAAATTTTCCTCCAACTTTGCCAGAGCGAGATTCAATCGACGAGTGGTAAAGAAATTTTCCTCCAACTTTGCCACCTTTGCCAGAGCGAGATTCAATCGACGAGATGTTGAGGTAGAATTCAGCGTAGCGAGCAGTCACCACTCGAAAATTTCTGTTGTTGTTGTTCATGTTGACGTTATAAGAGGTGAAATTAGAGTTGTAGGAGTGATAACAGAAAGTGGGGAAATGGGAAATATAGATGAAGAGTTGATAGGTCCTCGGGCTCACCAAGGATGCGCAGGTTTTTTTTTTTTTTTTTTTTTTTCTTTTTTAATGGGGGATTTAAGGTCTGGTGATAAGTGAATCACCTTCCTTGCGCGTTCAAGCTTTTGTAGGGTGCTTGACTTGTTAGCTTAGTTTGGTTTTTTATTTTTTTTTTTTTTTATTTATCTTTTATTTATTTATTTATTTATTTATTTATTTTTTTTTTTATTTATTTTTTATTTATTTTTTATTTTTTTATTTTTTTTTTATGGGTTATTTATTGTCAGGGCGCTCTCTTTTATAGCTCATTTTCGGAGGTTTTCCCGCAGTTTCGCGTACGTGTACTGACGGGATTGGTCAGTTTCGTACGTGTAACTTGAGGATTCGTTCTTACCCGGTTCGCTGGTTGTTTATTTTCGGGAAAGTCTCCTTTATTATTAATGTTTATTAAGTTTATTTACAAACGTCCCAGTAGACGCAACAACCAAGATTATAATCGGGAACGTTTACAACCACCCGACCATGCGACCACCGACCATTCCCAAAGAAATAATGAAAAAACTGCTGAAGATCTGCACAACGGAAGCGGCTTTCGATGCAAAGACGGAACGCTATACCAACAAGTAGATGGACTCTCGATGGGAAACCTTGGGCCCCACCTACGCTAACTACTACATGTGCTATGTGGAAAACAAAGTGCTCCGAGAAAAAAGACACACTATACTGCCGATACGTGGATGACATATTCGTTACCACCAATAATGAAACAAACTTCTAGAACTAAAAGCAGCATTGGAAGAAGAATCAGGCTTAACATTTACTTATTAGTTAAACATCAACAGGAAAATCCCATCTCTCGACGTGAAAATACAAGAAGACGGCGATTGCTACACGACCAGCATATACAAAAAACCTATGGACAGAGGAAAATGCTTAAACGCTAACGGCGAGTGACCAACTAACTATAAACTCGGTGTAATAAAAGCACTTCTAAACAGAGCTTATAAAATCTCATCTAATTGGACGATCTTCCACCAAGAGATTGAACGCTTAAAGCAGCTACTAATTAACAACGGTTTCACAAACACCGAAACAGAACGAGAAATGAAAAAATTTTTGAAAATAAAAAGGGAGGCAAATACAGCGGAAAGCAATCAGGCAAGAAAGGAGAAGACGCCTAACGGCACTGTTCATAAATTTTTTACCAAAACCAAATGTCGCCTGCGTATAAAACTGACGAAAGAGTAATAAGGAAAATAGTAAAGGAAAACGTCAGATGTAAAAATCAAAATAAAATATCGCTCGTCATACCGAAACATGAAGACTAAAAACTTATTCATGAAAAATAACCACTCAAAAAACCGAAAATCTACAAAAATTTCACGTAGTTTACGAATTTCAATGCCCGAACGAAGGTTGCAAACTTCGAGGAAACGTGAGATACGTGGGCTCAACCATAACAACACTGTCAAGAAGGCTAACAATGCACTTACAAGAAGGAAGTCCGAAAGATCACATGTGGAACATACACAAAATAAACCTAACCAGAAAACAGATAGTGGAAGCGACAAACGTGGTAACGCAAATAAGGGATGAGAAAAGACTTCATGTCATCGAAGCATTAATAATAAAAGAGACTTCCCTGAAAATAAACAACCAGCGAACTGGGCAAGAACGAATCCTCAAGTTACACGTACGAAACTGACCAATCCCGTCAGTACACGTACGCGAAACTGCGGGAAAACCTCCGAAAATGAGCTATAAAAGAGCGCCCTGACAAGAAATTTTCATTCTACGCAGAGCACCTACGAAGATGGCTCCAAACGAATTCCCTGAAGATGCTCGAGGACAGAGCGAAACGTCGGAAAATTTTGGAAATATTATTTATAATTTATCAACATTACTGAAAAATGTCATACGCAAAATTGAGAAAACCAATAATAAATAAAAACTACGGTCGATTATTCAACCAAACACACACATATATATATATATATATATACAAAGGACACCAAACAGCATCAGACCGACTGGTCCCAACGATGGTGTCTGTTTAAAAAGGAAGGTAAAAAGAAGTAAGAAAATTTAAAGATAATTGAAAGTTTTAAAGCAAAGCAGAGAAAAGAGGTTGAAAGGAAAGAAAGAAATTTAAAAATAATGTGAAAATTTTAAAACCAAGAGGAGGGAATCCGAGTGAAAATTCTACAGTATTTCTACGCGATAAGAAATACTTTCTAACTGGGAGTTTAAGGCAAGATAAGCATCTTGTATCTTTTTAAAGGATTCGATTGAATTACTTTGAACTACACTGGCTGGCAATTCATTTCACAGATTAACTATACGATTGAAGAAAAAATATTTAGCTTCATTAGAATTGAAATATTTACCCACTAATTTGAAACCATTATCATGAGTTCTATCTCCATTTCTGAAGGTGAAATATTTTTTGGCATCGACATTTTCAAAACCTTTAATCATTTTAAACGACTGGATTAAATCTCTTCAAATATGCCTTTCCACAAATGAGAATAAATTTGACGTTTCTAAATAGGCAGCGTATGATTTGTTTCTAAATCTTGGAATCGTCTTAGTAGCCCATCGCTACACACTCTCTCTCTCCATTCTGTCTATGTCCTGTCGTAAATATGGGGACCAGAACTGAACGCAGTATTTCAGGTAAGGACGTACTAAGGAATTATATAATGTTAACATTGTTTTCTCCAATTTAAATTCCAATGATTTACCAATAAATCCTAAGATTCTAGTTGCTTTTCTGACCGCTTCCATACATTGCTTACTCAGTTTAAGAGTGTTGGCAACAATAATACCTAAATCTTTCTCTTCCGTAATACTCGTTAGTGTTTTGTCGCGCATAAAATACTTTTTTTAACATTGTTTCTACCGATATGTAACGTTTTACCTTCATCTCTATTAAAGTTCATTTGGCAAATTTCCGCCCCCACTCGAGTAATTTATTAATATCTTCAATCTGCAAATATTCTGCCGCTGATTTTGTTCGTCCTCCTAGTTTGGTATCATCCGCAAACTTTGAAATTAATCCCTCGCTTTTCGGAAATTCAATTTTTAGCTTTAACCGAAATGATTAATACGGGAATAAAATTCAGTATAACGGAAGTAAGATTCGTTATAACGGAAATTTAAGTCTGAAAAATCACTAACTCAGAAAATAGGATTCGATATACAGAAATCCGCTTTACGGAAGGATTTTACGGAACGTAACGCCTCCCTCTATTCTTCAATAAACATACATGCATTTTACACACTACTCAATCCACAATCTCTAAAAAATAGATAAAAAAAGTAAATAACTGAAATGGCATCGTGGGCCTCAGAGACCTTGATTTTGGCTCTCTCTTTTTTATATAAGGGGTGTATTTTTGTGGACGCTCGCCCTTGTCCCATCCTTCCTACATAAAATATATATATATATAAATAATAATAACTTCGGAGCGGTACGATATATTTTTGATAATATCCTCTATTCCAGTTTAGGAATTCAGTTTCCAAATGCAAAGTATTTTCTTTCGTGATTTTAGCTTTTGGAGAGTTTGTCGAACTTCGACCAGCGTTTGGGGTCGTGAATTGTGTGAACATTTATTTTTGGGGTCGCGCAAGATAAAGGTTGGGAAGCCCTGAGTTAATTAAAGTTTTGCCATTAATGACCACTCTTTGTTTACGTCACTAAGCCAATTTTCGATCCATTTGAGAACATTACCATCAATTCCGTAAGAATGAAGTTTAGCTAATAATCTTCTGTGTGGCACTTTCTCAAACGCATTTTGAAAATCGAATTATATCTACTGTTTTATTCTCGTCATATATATATATATATATATATATATATATGTGTGCAATATCATTAAAGAAATTGGGCAAATTAGTAATAGAAGAACGATTACGTCGAAAGTCGTGTTGGGAATCTTTGATTAACTTATTCATTTCTAAGTGATTAACTATTTTGTCCCGAACAATTGTCTCCATAAGCTCACCAACTATTGAAGTCAGGCCGATGGGACGATAATACTGTATAGTACTGTACCACTGTTCTTTTTATTCTATTATTGTTGAACATCTCATAACCAGGTATTCTTCGAGAACGTAGGTGAAGTGGGGGCGGGAATGACGACTGGTTGGGGATTCGTCGTAGAATCTTCGCGCGATCTCCGTTTTGTGTGAGAACGCGCGCTCAGACTCTCCGAAACAAAATCCTGCAGCGAATTGAATCTTGGC
>JAJOZX010000153.1:620000-665000 GCA_023014485.1 Bathynomus jamesi
CATTGGTTTCTGCGAGTATGTAGAAGAATTACGGCATTTGGAAGAGTGAGGTCCATGGTGTAATGGTATCGCGTCTGACCGGCAATCGGAAGATCCCGGGTTCGATTCCCAGGTGGTTACCTCATTTTTTCATTTGTTCCGTTTTCTCTCTCTCGTCTTGCGCGGAATATCTCCTATACAAGCGTCGTTCTTTACGTTATTTATACTGCGTGTTCTTTGCAGTTGAATGTATATATATATATATATATACTGTATATATATATATATATATATATATATATGTAAAAAAGAGACAAACTCCTCAATCTTTGAGCCCATTTACAAATGGAAGCCAAATTGAAAAAAGCTAATCTCCAGGAACGCTTTGTCTAGCTTTCAGTTTTTCTTTATTCATTTACGTTGGAATGGAGGTGTGTGTGTGTGTTGTGTGTGGTGTGTGTGTGTGCGTGTGTGTGTGTGTGTGTTTAGCTCAAACCGTCTAACTTTTGGCCTTAATGCTAAATGATTGAAAATCACTGTTCGTATTTCCACTTAACATCAGTACTGTTAATTCGTAATTTTGAATTTATTGGTAATATTTGCTTTATGGACATTAATTTTCTGCCAATAAAACTTTTCATTTTTAGAGTTATGTCCGCTCAATAACATAATTTTATCACAAATATTCAAGTAACGCCAAATACAGTGTTAGACCGTGAACTATGATGTAGAATCAAATATGTCGAGAATTGACTGGGAATCGAACATGCACTGAAAAAATCGCGGACGAAATACTTTTTCTACTCTCTCTCTCTCTCTCTTTCTGCATATACAGGGTTGGTCAATAAAATGCTACCACTTTTGTGTCAACGTTCATAGACATATCAAGTACTAACATTTTATTGACCCACCATATATACTCGTGTACACACACACACACACACACACATATATATATATATATATATATACACACACACACACACACAGGGTGTCTCAGAAGTCGCACACCATAAACTAATATAGCTTTACTTAAATCTGAATAAAGCCTATGGTGCGCGACTTTGCGACACCCTCAATATATATATATATATATATATATATAATTCCTTTAACTTATTGCAAATTTAGGTTCGTTAGCTAAAATTTTGTTTCTCATTCTCAAATGTTAACCACAAGAAACCTTAAGTTAAGCTTAACTTTACTGTTTCAGATCATCTTTCCCAATATAGTTGCTTCTGTTGAAAGGTTTAACCCTTTCGCTCCGAGTATGGCATAAAACTACACGTCCAATTTGCGCTCAGATCCGGGTATGGTAAATAAACCAACTCCTAATCTTTTCTGAACTCCGGGTATAGTTTATAAACCAAGGGTATATCACTCTCTTTTCACCCTCTGGGGTTGAAAATGGGGGGATATACGTATTATAATTCGAATTCATATAATTCGCTTCAAAGTTATGCCCGTAGCGACAGGGTTGAAAGCCAAGTGATGCTATGAAGTAAAATGATTTAAAGTAATTTTACGAAGTACTGTAGAACCAAAGAGAAAATTTGTCATAAGAATTTCCTTTGCCATTTGTAAAATATCAAATGATCTAATAATGTCCTTTTGTTATTATTATTATTATTATTATTATTATTATTATTATTATTATCATTATTATTATTTTAAAAAATTTATGTAAGTTTAAATTTTTATGTTATTTTTTAATTGTTTTCGGTTTTCCAGAATAAAAATTTATCGTTTGTATTTAATTTTTCAAAATTATTTTTGAAAGAAAAATTACATTTTTTTTAAGAAGAATCATTTTTACTCAAAATTCCGAGTTTTCAACTATTTCCATCAATCGTCTACGAAGGAATGATCATATAATAAGATACTAGACTGCAAATTAAATAATAAAAAAAAAAATCAGTTGAAAACTGGAATTGTAAAGCGAGGTTCTCAGTGAAGGGGAAATATACAGGGTGTTTCAAAAGTCTGTAATCATAGGAATATTTATTTTGCAATTATATTATTTTAATATATATATTAAAAATATTTCCTATGATTCCAGACTTTTGAAACACCCTGTATATTAAGATATATATGTCGCCTGATAATGATTGTCATTGAATTATGTTTATATTAAAGAGATCATTGAATTTGAAGTTTATGTCTGTTGTTATTTGTAATGAGTGTGGCTTCGGCTGTTCAAAATATTTGTATGTTATTGTCACGGTATAGATGATTTTGAAACCATCTGTGTATTTTACTTCGGTTATATCTGTGGTGTTTATCTCGAGTTAGTAGTGTTTGATGATGCAACCAATGTAAGAGGCATTATAATCATCATCAATACACTTATACTTGTATATAATGTTACTGAACGTCTTTATTTATTTATGAGGACGAGCGGAGAACTTTTTTTTTGAGTTGTATTGGTTCGTGATAAAGGAAAATGTTTATATTAGGTTTATTAACTGGGTATAATGTGGTCAGTAATTATTTTGTTTGAGAACTTTAGCTGTGTTTGTCATTTACCATTACTTATTCGGACTATAGTGGATTTAATTATCCTAGAAGAGTTCTTTGTTCCATGCACGGTCTGTGTGTATCATAAAAAACCTCAGGGAACCATTCTGAGTTCATTCCCATATATATATATATATATATATATATATATATATGTTAAACACAGACCGTGCATGGAACAAGGAACTCTTCTGGGAAAATTAAATCCACTATAGTCCGAATAAGTAATGGTAACTGACAAATACCATAGTTTTTTCTTTTTCATGATTTTAGCCCGACGTGGGCAACGGGTCTCTCGCAAAGAGATCCCATAAATATAGCTTCCCTCACCAGCTATCTGCAAAGCAGACAGGATCCAGCTTTGGGACATGGATCTAGGGTTTAAAGCAAGCCTAGATCCCTACATTCAGAACCTCTATATAAGTAAAAGACTCGTTGCATTCACGTCGGGTTGAATAAAAAAAGAAAAAGGGGTAACTATTGTATTTTTAGCCAAAAAAACCAAAACTTAAACCTCAACCGGGACATTGAGCGTCCACTTTTCAAGGCACATAACACGTCCGTTTAATATACACAAATTCAGAATGGTTCCCTGAGACAATTATATGTTAAACACAGACCGTGCATGGAACAAGGAACTCTTCTGGGAAAATTAAATCCACTATAGTCCGAATAAGTAATGGTAACTGACAAATACCATAGTTTTTTCTTTTTCATGATTTTAGCCCGACGTGGGCAACGGGTCTCTCGCAAAGAGATCCCATAAATATAGCTTCCCTCACCAGCTATCTGCAAAGCAGACAGGATCCAGCTTTGGGACATGGATCTAGGGTTTAAAGCAAGCCTAGATCCCTACATTCAGAACCTCTATATAAGTAAAAGACTCGTTGCATTCACGTCGGGTTGAATAAAAAAAGAAAAGGGGTAACTATTGTATTTTTAGCCAAAAAAAACCAAAACTTAAACCTCAACCGGGACATTGAGCGTCCACTTTTCAAGGCACGTAACACGTCCGTTTAATATACACAAATTCAGAATGGTTCCCTGAGACAATTATATGTTAAACACAGACCGTGCATGGAACAAGGAACTCTTCTGGGAAAATTAATCCACTATAGTCCGAATAAGTAATGGTAACTGACAAATACCATAGTTTTTTCTTTTTCATGATTTTAGCCGACGTGGGCAACGGGCTAAAATCATGAAAAAGAAAAACTATGGTATTTGTCAGTTACCATTACTTATTCGGACTATAGTGGATTTAATTTTCCAGAAGAGTTCCTTGTTCCATGCACGGTCTGTGTTTAACATATAATTGTCTCAGGGAACATTCTGAATTTGTGTATATTAAACGGACGTGTTACGTGCCTTGAAAAGTGGACGCTCAATGTCCCGGTTGAGGTTTAAGTTTTGGTTTTTTTTGGCTAAAATACAATAGTTACCCCTTTTTCTTTTTTTATTCAACCCGACGTGAATGCAACGAGTCTTTTACTTATATAGAGGTTCTGAATGTAGGGATCTAGGCTTGCTTTAAACCCTAGATCCATGTCCCAAAGCTGGATCCTGTCTGCTTTGCAGATAGCTGGTGAGGGAAGCTATATTTATGGGATCTCTTTGCGAGAGACCCGTTGCCCACGTCGGGCTAAAATCATGAAAAAGAAAAAACTATGGTATTTGTCAGTTACCATTACTTTTCGGACTATAGTGGATTTAATTTTCCCAGAAGAGTTCCTTGTTCCATGCACGGTCTGTGTTTAACATATAATTGTCTCAGGGAACCATTCTGAATTTGTGTATATTAAACGGACGTGTTACGTGCCTTGAAAAGTGGACGCTCAATGTCCCGGTTGAGGTTTAAGTTTTGGTTTTTTTTGGCTAAAAATACAATAGTTACCCCTTTTTCTTTTTTTATTCAACCCGACGTGAATGCAACGAGTCTTTACTTATATAGAGGTTCTGAATGTAGGATCTAGGCTTGCTTTAAACCCTAGATCCATGTCCCAAAGCTGGATCCTGTCTGCTTTGCAGATAGCTGTGAGGGAAGCTATATTTATGGGATCTCTTTGCGAGAGACCCGTTGCCCACGTCGGGCTAAAATCATGAAAAGAAAAAACTATGGTATTTGTCAGTTACCATTACTTATTCGGACTATATGGATTTAATTTTCCCAGAAGAGTTCCTTGTTCCATGCACGGTCTGTGTTTAACATATAATTGTCTCAGGGAACCATTCTGAATTTGTGTATATATATATATATATATATATATATATATATATATATATATATTATATATATATATATATATATAAATAATCTGATGTTAATAATAATAATGATAATAATAATAATAATAATAATAATAATATTTGAAATTATTAAAGACGCTTTTGAATATACTATGAACAGGATAGAAGCTCGGGAGTAGTTGGAATTGGGAATAAGCTTCATTAACCCATTAACCGCCAATGTTCCCATTTGATAACACATTTTGACAATACTCTTGAGCAAGGGTTTTCAAACTGTGTTCAGCGGAACCCTAGGGTTCCGCGAGAACTTGATGGGGTTCCGTGGGGCATGTCATGAGAGACTGAGAAGAAGAGAGAGGTAAGATAAAATAATATCAACTGGCATGGATGAATTTACGATACATATTCTGCGAATTTAGTGATTGAGTTTTGAAAGGCGTAGGCAAAGAGAGAGTGGGAGAAAGAGAGAATTTTAATTCAAACGATGAGAGATCCAGAATAAGTGTTGCCCTCTCGCAGCCACAGTAAGAAACAGGAGCCCATTTTGCAAACAAAACACGGCTGACGACCACAAGCACTGATCTGATTGATTTGGTGAGTTTTTCTATGTTTTTAGGTTTAGTTTTCTCAGTTCACGGAAGTTATGATCACAGTAATGTTATTAAACGCAGTGTAAATGTGTGTTAGCTTTCACATTACATATTATACAAATATATGATGATGTTTTATAAAGATCTTTGCTAACGAAAACTTTAATTTTACGATAAACATGATATTTTTTATACTTATAATTTCTTTTATGCTCACAGTAATGTGTGTGTGTGGGGGGGGGGATTTAAAATAAATAGGTCAATAAAAGTAAATTGTCTTTTTTTTTCTTGTAAATTTCTAAACTTATATTTTTTTTTTGTGAAATTCATATAAGTGTATATGTAAATTTCATAAATTACATAAATAAACCGCAGTGAGCATAAATTGCGTTTTATTACCATTTGCCTTATATCATTCAAATTTTTACCTGTTGCTCAAGGTTCCGTGAATTTTTTTTTTAAATAAAGGTTCCGTGGCTTCAAAAAGTTTGAAAAACTCTGCTCTAGAGCATTGGTTCCGAACCTTTTTTTGTATGGTTATTCCAAACCCAATTCTAATCTGGCTCCATTATAAATTCTAATCCGGCTCCATTATAAATTTTAATCCGGCTCCATTACCCCAATCATTAGATATTATTATTTTTTATTATCACAATATTATTTTTTATGACTTCTGGATCACGTGTCATTATCCCACAAAATAGTTGTCATTACCCCAGTGAGGTAATTTACCCCTGGGTTGGGAACCACTGCTCTAGAGTTAAAACGTAAAAGTGAGATTTTTAAATTTTAATTTTTAAGTCATATATTTTAATTTTTTTTTTTTTTAATCTACAGGGTGTTCGGAAAGTCACTGTGCACTTATATAATTAATGTTAATTAATGAAGAACTGACAAAGGTGTTTCAAAATAAAATAAGACGGGTCCAGGCCTGTATTGCTGTTAAAGGACATCACTTTCAACACCTTTTATAAGTTCTGATGGTCCCATCCATCTATCATATACGCAATGTTATACTATTGTATGCTATTAAATAAATATAAGTGCACAGTGACTTTCCGACACCCTGTATTTCTATATCTTTTATCTATATCTATTTCATATTTATCTAAAATCTCTGAAGGTGAATATACTACAAAATGTGAAGAAATACAAAAGGAAAGTAGTTCTGTCCCTTAATGGGTTAATGTGGGTAACTCTTCTTTGGAAATAAATTTATCACTAGATTTGTAAATAATAACAGTGGTATTCCAATCCCTGGATGGGTGAGTGATGGAGTGCTTAAATATAACATTGGTTTCATTGGCAGTTCTGAAAGTTCATTTGTATTGGTGATATTTGTGGATAAATTTTGAACTGTTTCACAGATTTAAAATTAAGAGCAAGCATGGTAAAGAACAGTAATATAGGTCAGAAAGAAAAGAGGTCTTGGTGAGCAGTGAAGAGAGAATGCATGATTCAAAATACTCTCTCTATATATATATATAGAGTATATATTTATAGAGGTTAGCAAGGACGGGAACTTGGGCGACGCCGAAGTTCTGCATGTTTTGAATGTGAGGTAATTAGATTCCTCGCATAGACGGAGTATAGATAAAAACTTTCCAGTGGGTATAAGAATTAGGTTAAGAATCCTTCAGCGTTCTTGGATCAGAGAGAGAGAGAGAGAGAGAGAGAGAGAGAGAGAGAGAGAGAGAGAGAGAGAGAGAGAGACACGTCATTAAGAGGAACGCTAGTAAATAGTGATGTCACGACGAGTCTAACCATTATGAAAGAGGTGACAGTGTAACAATGGACAAAGAACAGAGGCTGCTCGTAAAATCTGATGAATGTTTCAGGTGCAACGATGAAAAATCTTTGAGATAGGGCTTTATCGGTAAGTAACTCAGCAAGAGGTGAGCAGTGGAGCTCGAGGACAAAATTTTATTATTACTATTATAATAATCTATATATCATATTTCACCATGGTATACCCACACTTACAATACTGCATTAGTGCTTACGGAAGCACACGTCAATTTTCGCTACAGCCATTGTGGTAATGCAAAAAAGAATAATTATGAAAATCTATTAATTGAACAAACATAATAAAAGTACAAATCAAATGTTCCACGAGTTAAAAATTCTCAAACTAGAAGAAATCTACAAACAAAACATTGCCTCAAATATGCATCAAATCGTCCACAATACTGCATCAGAAATCATCCAAAACAAAATATTAACTTCCCAAACACAGCATCGCTTTAACGCAAGACAATCAGACACGTACATCAGAAAACCGAACTATACACTAGATTTGTGCGACTCGATCCTTATCCTCAACTGGTCCAAATCTTTGGAATTCACTTGATTAAGAGATAAAACAATCCAGGACATTAAAAATCTTGCAAAGAAAACTGCAAGACAAATTGATCAACTCATACGAGTCATAACTCTGTATCGCCTCTCTTATTTCAGCTAACAAAATTAAAGTACATACTCTTATTTCCATATTTAATTTCCATATTTCTATGTAGCTAAGCAATAATAATAATAATAATAATAATAACCGGTAAAACAAAAGCAAATATGAGCAAGGTCAAGGTATCTAAGGTTGTTAAGATACTCAGTAAGCACTAAGCAAGTTATTCAATATTTCAACATTTTAATTATATAATATTTAATTAATTATATGATGTATAGTCTTATATTTATATTTAACTATATTAATAATTAATTATTGATGTTAATAATTGATAGTGATATTGATAATATTAATATTAATAATATTTAATTATATAATGTATAGTCTTATTATATTTACACTGATTGTATTAATAATTAATTGTTAATATAATTGATATTGGTATTAATAATATTAATATATATAAATTATATTAATTATATTTAATTATATTTCAGCGTCTAATATCCAAATAAATACGAAGGTATAATCTTAGGTGAATACCTATAGGTATTAGCTACTATTTCTCCAAATGTATAATGAGCAAGTGAATGCGTCTAAATGTATGTATATGTGTGTATGTATTTATGGATGTCTATGTGTGTGCATGTATATATACATATATGGGTGTGTTTGTGTATATAATATAATATATATATATATATATATATACATATACACACTTATGTATGTATGCTTCCTGTAGCAACTGATAGGCTTTTCAACTCGTCTAAAAATAATAATAAGTTGTAATATTGATATTATTATTAGTGTGTTGTTGTTAATATTGTTTCATATTGTCTATTGTATTATATTGTCCATACATATGCTTAGGAATGAAGTAACTGGCACACTATCATATATATATATAGATGTGTTATATGTCACTCTCTATATACCTTTTGTATGCATTATAAATGTAGAAAAGAACAATAAAATTATATTATTATTATTATTATTATTATTATTCCTTTTATTATTACTGACATTGCCAACATCATATTTTATTATACAGGGTGTACATAAAGTCAGGATCTATTTTTGTGAAGCACTTGGGAATTTTATGGAATTCAATCATAAAATGATAAAGTGGTAACATTATTAAATAATTAAGAGTAGGATTCGACGTGACCCATCAGTATCCCTGCACAGCTCAAATCGTTCCGCAGCATTTCTAAACACATTCTGGAGCATTTGCGGGGTTATGTTATCTGCGCAGTTCGTATACGTGTACGTAAGTTTTCAAGACTCGTAATCTTCGTCTGATAGACGTGCGATTTGATAAAAGCCCATGCAAAGAAATCTAAAGGGGTTAAATCTGGTGATCTCGCTGGCCAAGGTCTGTTGCTTCCGCGTCCGATCCAGCGATTTGGAAAACGTCCATTTAGATAATCCTGAACAATTTTGGCATAGTGACAAAGAGCACCATCATGTTGATAGACGACGGTACTAACAATCCTATCCCAATCAGCTGAGGTTCAAGGAATTGCTGCAACATGTCCAGATAAATAAGCCCCGTAACTGTGGCTTCAGCAAAGAAAAAAGGACCATAAACCTTAGATTTTGTTAAACCCATCCAGACATTAACTTTAGGTGAGTCTCTTTCCCATTTTGGACGAAATCATTCGGTCTTTCATCTGCCCAAATTCGACAGTTATGGCGATTTACTTTTCCACACGTATGGAAAGTGGCTTCATCACTAAAGAGAATGTTGTCCATTAAATTATCACTCCAGATTTGTTCTACGAGATCAGCACACACAGCATTTCGTCGAGGGAAATCTTCCTCATGTAAATCATGTAAAACCTGCAAATGATAGCTTTTCTTCTGCAAATTAACTTTCAGAATTTTGTGCACAGATGACGTCGGGAGGCCGAGTCTGTGTGATGCAGCACGAACGGACGTACGTGGCTCCTCAGTGATAATTCCGCGTACTGCATTCACGGTAAGATCTGACATACACGGTCGTCCTGATCTTGCTTCATCATTTACAGATCCCGTTCGTTTAAATTGTTCACCAATTTTCGTATTGTCTTGTCTATTGGCCCGGCTTATGAAATCTCCTTCTAAACTTCTCTCTGATGTCATTCTATTTCTTTCCCTCGATTCGCCAAATTACTATTGCCACACGCTCTTCTGTATTCATTCTAAGGGCTTCTGAAAAGAAAAATAGAAAAAAATAATTATTTCACAAAAATAGATCCTGACTTTATGTACACCCTGTATATATATATATATATATATATATATATATATATATAATATATATATATATTATATATATATATATATAATATATATATATATATATATATATATATATATATATATATATATTACCAATCCTTTTGTTTTAATTTGTGTACCTGACTTCATTCTCTTCCGGTCACTTCTCACCCTTGCTGAACCTCTTTCCCCGAATTCTTTACTTCCCTTCCTCTCCCTCTCCAAATACGTTTGCATCCTCGTCCTTTTATTATTTGCACCTGAAGATAATCACAGACTCGATGGATGGTTTGTACACCTTAAATAAACTAAGTGCATTTTATGGAGCCTTCCATCCCCGATCGATTCCCTTTTTGTTTTTAATTAGTTATTAAAAGAGCAAATTTTTCCAGACAAAACAGAACTAACAAATAACTACCGGAGAATTAAAGGTCGGTGGCGGAGTAAATCTCCCGGTAAAAATATTTAAATTTACTACAGTTATGGAGTTAATTTGAGTAATTGGGATAAAATGGTAAAACGAACAAGGATTAAGGTCAGACTGGTCTTGTTTCGAACATGGAATAAATTAATGTATACGAAGCTCTCGACGTACAGTAAATAACAAAGGAAGAGAGAGAGAGAGAGAGAGAGAGAGAGAGAGAGAGAGAGAGAGAGAGAGAGAGAGAGAGAGAGAGAGAGAGGCGGATACTTCAGAGAAGGCAAATGAACAAACCATGTAAATATAAAAACAACAAAAGAAGCCAAAAAAAGGATCATGAAGGCCCTTCTCAACATGTTCAGTTTCCCTGAAGAGGAGTTGAAATAAACCCGAAAGTATTCTGAGTGGATGTTTAGAGAGAGAGAGAGAGAGAGAGAGAGAGAGAGAGAGAGAGAGAGAGACAGCTTAAAACTCAAGCAACTAACAAATTCTTGGTTAGTATTTTACAATACATTCAGAACTCAGGTTAAAGGTTGAGGAAAAGCATGTAAAGAAATTAAACAAAATTTTTCTTTATTTCTTTCAAAGACAATTAAAAAATATGTATTGACATTTAGTGATGTAACACATAAAATTAATTTGTATTTCCTCCGGAAGAAGATGAACGAACTAACAGAAACTTTGTTTCCTCTTGCCGGATGGCAAATTTGAATTGAGCAATTCACTCAAATCCCAAAATCTGCGTCCTCCTTTATCAGAACAATAAATGTATTTGCACTAAATTAATATCACTAAAACTTTGTTTACGAAGTTTCTGCTTAGTTTTAGAAACAAACACGCATGTATATATATACACACACCACACAGAGTTGGGTACGTTACTTTCTATAAGTAACGGCGTTACCGCTACCGTTACATTGATAAAAGAGTAACGTCGTTACCGCTATCGTTACATTGATAAAAGAATAACGTCGTTACCGCTTCAGTTACTTCTATGAAAAAGTAACGCGTTACCGTTACCGCTACCGTAATTTTTAAGAAAAGTCTAAGGAGTAAAAAAGCCTTAATAATACCAAATTATACTCTATATGACCACAAAATCAAAACATAAACTCAAATAAAAAATGGCCTGTCTAAAAAAACTAATCTTGCAGATTTTTTAGGAGTGTGTTGATCGATTTCAGGAACACTATTTTTTTACAAAATTGGCATCTGATAGTCCTCCTCGTTTGGAGGAGCTAACAGCTAATTAACAGCTAATAAATGATACTAGTCAAGTGATCAGTTTGAAAGTAACGAGTAGCGAGTAACGACTGAAATCGCTCTAAAAAGTAGTGCCATTACCATTTTCGTTACAACATCTTAAAAGTAACGGCGTTACCGCTACAGCTACTAAAAAGTAACATCGTTACGTAACGGCGTTACTAGTAACGCCGTTATTCCCAACACTGTATATATATTGTCCAAAAAAAGTTCCTATTTTATTTGCCCATTATTTTATAATGAATGTATATTTTATTATTGGGGGTTTCTTCTTTAGAAAGGTAACATATTGGGTTTTTTAGTTCGCATATACCCTAGACATATCTAATGGCTGAACCCTCAACCAGAGAAGCAGCATTTGTAGCTGGAATAGAAAATCAAGATCATAGAAAATTTCAACAAAAGCAAATGTAAGCAATCAACATAAGGGTAATCGTGGTAGGGGGCAGTGGTACAGCGGCAAATATGTAGAAATGGGAAAAGAAGTGCCAGTGCCAAGTGAGGGAAAAAGAGGGGAAATGGGAGAAGAGAGGAAATGGATGAGGGGGGAGGGGGAAAGAGGGAGAAAGGAGAAAAAGCAAAATTTTAATCTCTCAACGAAGGTGGGAGAATGATAAGAAAGAAGCGTGATAAGATAAGGATAGGGGATGTATTTGTTGAGAGGGGTGGAAAATGTGTTTAGTGAGAGGGAATGGTGGATACGTTTAGTATGAGGGAATAGGGGATGATAAGGGAGTGGTGGTAATAGGATAAACCAAAAAGTAGAAAAATGAATACAGAACCTGCTAACCTCCTCGTTGTTGTTTCGTGCGTTGGTCTCTCTTCACACGAAGGTCAAGCTGGTGGCCTCGCCTCTAGGTCTGGCTTGGTGGAGGAACGAGTTGCTTTCTCGCGCTCTCCACCGTACATAGCCAGGTACATCCGGCTCATCTGCTACCGTCCTGAGCCAGGCATCTAGTCTTTTCTTGAAGACTTCAACTTTGACCCATATATATATATATATATATATATATATGAAAATTATTTCACGAAAGTAACCGTGAAAAATATTTATGATGAATAAAACCACGAAGGAAAGGAAACAGAATGGTGCTCAAGCGCTTTCGTCTAATGACATCCTCAGGAACACTGAAGTATATAAAGAGTTACAGCCTATATATAGGTTACAGAAAAAAAAAAAAAAAAAAAAAAAATATATATATATATATAATATATATATATTATATATATACACAATAAACGGAGAAACAAATTTAAAGGATTGTGGAGGGGCCACAAATTTATAAGGAAAAAACTATCGATTTTTAGCAAAAGATTAAATGAATTGTTTCCAACCAATGTTATAGATTAAAAAAATTACAAATTTATACTGGAAATCTGCCCGGGTTTTAGCACTCTGCTCTTTTTGTATATAAAAATTGAAAAATTATCGATGGAAATCTGCCCGGGTTTTAGCACACTGCCCTTTTTTGTATATAAAAATTGAAAAATAAAAGTTATTAGGGTGGCATACAAGTTTACCAAAGATTTAGCGTTCTACCTTTCTTATCTAAATCTGTTCTGAAGGAATTCAAAACAACAGGATCGAGTTGAAAAAGACCTTTGCTTATGTTGAAGTTATTTGAAAGTTGAATAATGGCAGACTCAAGAATATTTCTATTAACAATGTTGCTAGAGTGAAATAAAACTGAAGCATTATTCCAATCAATACAGTGGGATAACTCTGACAAGTGGACAAAAAGAGCACTGGACAACTGTCCTGTTCTAACGGAATATTGATGCTGTTTTATACGTATGTGCAAATCCTTTCCCGTCTGACCTATGTAAAAGGAATCACATTGTTTACAACCAATTTTATAGATAATGCCTGAATTATTGGTAGGGCTATTTTTTACTATGATATTTTTCACAATATTGTTATATGAAAATACTACATTAATATCCAACAGTTTAAGTACATTAGCAATGCCTAAAAAGCCCGGGAAAAATGGAAGTACTAAAATATTTTTTGACAAAGTGCGAGTGTTATTATTGACACGATAGAAGGTTCGTTTTGCCTTGTTGAGACAAGATTCCATAAATGCAGATGGATAACAAAGATCACTTCCAATACCGTTGATTTTTTCTAATTCGGCATCGATGTATTCCGGACTGGCGATCTTAAGGGCGCGGAGAAACATTGAAGAAAAAATGGCCTTCTTAGTGGGGGTGTCATGTCCCGAGTAAAAGTGTACGTAGGACAAATTGTTTGTTTTTTTCCGATAGATACTAAACTTAAAACCTGGGCTTTCCCTATGTACACGCACATCCAAAAATGGGATTGAATTGTTTTGTTCCACTTCTAAAGTAAACTTAATGGAGGGGACTTGATCATTTAACTGAAGGAGGAAGTTATCAGTTTTGACGTTTGTTCATTGTTTACAAAAGTGCCGATTGACGATATGCTTGACTTTCTCTCCCAAGAATTACATAAGTATGACCTGCCACTACCTTCACACATTGTTTTGGAACTTATTAAGCTTTGCATCAAAGACTGTAAATTCACTTTCAATAACGAGTATTATCAACAGGTTTTTGGGATGGCCATGGGCAACCCCTTGTCGCCCCTCCTCTCCAATATTTATATGGAGTTTTTCGAAATTACTTACATTCCGAGAATCCTCGGGGTTGGCATCCCTTGGTTGCGGTACGTCGACGATATTTTGTGTATCTGGCCCATGAATCGTGACCTGGATAACTTCCTCCTTCAGTTAAATGATCAAGTCCCCTCCATTAAGTTTACTTTAGAGGTGGAACAAGACAATTCAATCCCATTTTTGGATGTGCGTGTACATAGGGAAAGCCTAGTTTAAGTTTAGTATCTATCGGAAAAAAACAAACAATTTGTCCTACTACACTTTTACTCGGGACATGACACCCCCACTAAGAAGGCCATTTTTTCTTCAATTTCTCCGCGCCCTTAGGATCGCCAGTCCGGATACATCGATGCCGAATTAGAAAAAATCAACGGTATTGGAAGTGATCTTTGTTATCCATCTGCGTTTATGGAATCTTGTCTCAACAAGGCAAAACGAACTTTCTATCGTGTCAATAATAACACTCGTACTTTGTCAAAAAATATTTTAGTACTTCCATTTTTCCCGGGCTTTTTAGGCATCGCTAATGTACTTAAACTTTTGGATATTAATGTAGTATTTTCATATAGCAATATTGTGAAAAATATCATAGTAAAAAATAGCCCTACCAATAATTCAGGCATTATCTATAAAATTGGTTGTAAACAATGTGATTCCTTTTACATAGGTCAGACGGGAAAGGATTTGCACACACGTATAAAACAGCATCAATATTCCGTTAGAACAGGACAGTTGTCCAGTGCTCTTTTTGTCCACTTGTCAGAGTTATCCCACTGTATTGATTGGAATAATGCTTCAGTTTTATTTCACTCTAGCAACATTGTTAATAGAAATATTCTTGAGTCTGCCATTATCCAACTTTCAAATAACTTCAACATAAGCAAAGGTCTTTTTCAACTCGATCCTGTTGTTTTGAATTCCTTCAGAACAGATTTAGATAAGAAAGGAAGAACGCTAAATCTTTGGTAAACTTGTATGCCACCCTAATAACTTTTATTTTTAAATTTTTATATACAAAAAAGGGCAGTGTGCTAAAACCCGGGCATATTTCCAGTATAAATTTTTTTTTTTTTTTTTTTTTAACATTGGTTGGAAACAATTCATTTAATCTTGTGCTAAAAATCGATAATTTTTCAATTTTTATATACAAAAAGAGCAGAGTGCTAAAACCCGGGCAGATTTCCAGTATAAATTTGTAAATTTTTTTTTTTTTTTTTTTTTTAATCTATAACATTGGTTGGAAACAATTCATTTAATCTTGTGCTAAAAATCGATAGTTTTTATAAATTTGTGTGCCCCTCCCACAATCCTTTAAATTTGTTTCTCCGTTTATTGTATTATATATATATATATATATATATATATATATATATATATATATATATTTTTTTTTTTTTTTTTTTTTTTGTAACCTATATATAGGCTGTAACTCTTTATGTACTTCAGTGTCCTGAGGATGTCATTAGACGAAAGCGCTTGAGCACCAGTCTGTTTCCTTTCGTTCGTGGTTTTATTCATCATATATATATATATATATATATATATATGTAAAATGTGTTTATTTAACGAATAATAAACATTTACTTGAGTATATTAATATAAAACAACTTATTTCTCACTTAGATTCTTGATAATACAGCGTTTTCTCTAACCTGTGTGTGTGTGTGTGTGTGTGTGTGTGAGAGAGAGAGAGAGAGAGAGAGAGAGAGAGAGAGAGAGAGAGAGAACAAGATAGGGCGATGATTACATACCAACAAAAATTCATATTTGAAAAGGGACACTTGTTTTAACAAAGCAAGGTTGGACAGTTCAAATAATGGTTTATATATACATTTCACAACAGATATATTTTGTATAATCGAGTTAAAGTGAAGCCATAAATTTAAACTAAGGCATAGATGTTCACTTTCGTAATTCTACCTCAAATAAACTCTCAGATGTGAATTCCCCTGTATAAATTTTAATTCTATTTCAACATACAAGTGAAGGGGCTTTTTATTTCGTTGAACGCTAAAAACCTCTTTTCCCTTCGTTTTACCGAAATACATCCAGTATTCCTTATTTACCAAACAGGTAATACAGGTATACGTTCAGGATGCGTTCCTGAAAAAGTAAGCGCTAAGCGAATCAGCGGTAAACGGGGTCGTTATACCATTATATACATTAAGATGCGTTCCCCGACAGCGCTATTTCTGGGGTATGAGCGCTACATCAGGGTATCGGTAATCTCGGAGCTTGCGTAATGTTGACCACCGACTGCTGTTGCACCTATTCCGCTCCTACTCCTCCTGCGTGATAGCGGTAGGAGGCGAGGTAGGATGAGCTACTCACGAGCTACCCAGTCGAACAGTGTTGTGAGAGATGCTAAGTTGTCACTTATTGGGTAATGTTTAAAACAACCTATCGTTACAGTATGAATTTTTTCTTTCTTTTTTGTTTTTTAGTAAAAATTTCTCCTCCAGGACCAAGAACGCTATAACGAATCAACACTAAACGGGGTTGCGCTAAGCGGGGTATACCTGTACACGGATTCATATATTGATAAAACATCTTGTATATTACATCAAATGAAACATTGAGACATCGACACACTTCAATAATTTTTTATGTTTTGTACACAGTAACAACAGTTTATTTCATTATTAATTTCAATGCCTTTTAACCATTTCAGCTCACCTGAATATGCAGATAACATAGCCGCTCGAACTTAGGTAGATAAGTGACCAATATATATATATAATATATATATATATATATATATATATATATATATATATATATATATAGAGAGAGGTGTGTGTGTGGTGGTGTGTGTAGATGTGTGTGCTGAAACGCATGGATAATACAGACTTCCCGATGATTTCAAGAATTTGCGCCAAACACACCACGCCTTGAGAGCCCATATAAAACCGTTAGTTAGCTACAGTTACTCCTCCACTTGCGTTTGTTCTTCGGCTTTCAACACTGAAGTCTCTCTCTCTTAACAACGATCCCAAGATCACTCAACCTCATTTGTACGGTCCTTTGTCTCACTCAATAGCACCTGTGTTTCCGACCTTCAAATTTCAGCTTGGTCCTTTAAGAAGTGCATCACCGTCGGAGGCCTACAATTATTTCATCAGACGTCGTAAGCACCTTCACGCTTGCAAAATTCATTCCAGCCTCGTCTTCATTATTCAGTCGGCTTAGAGGCTCTCACGGTCCATAGCCTAACTTCATCACCAAAACCCAGGTCTGTAAACCTCGCATAGGCCAACTCATCTGGCCTACAGCGTTTTTACTACGTCTTCATAGGATATTCATATTACAAAGCCTATAACTTCAACAAACTCTGCCTAACCGAATTAAGCTTTAAGAAGCTTTTTAATACCGTTAATCGTTAATTTACCGTTAATTTAGGACCACCTCCTTCCTACATAAAACACGAGACTCATTATTGTTATATCGTCAGAGTCATACCATATTTTCCGAAGTCAGTTTTTGTGGTTTTGAGAAAAACGAAAAAAAGGGTTCTAAATTAAATTACTCATGACTTAAGAAAATATGAATTTTTGCAAATATCACCCTTATAGTTTATCCTACAAGGACGAAATTTGTATCAAAAGATGCGCAATTTTTTTTACATGGCATTAGCAACAAAAACTCAAAAACGTCAAAAAGTGACTTAGGAAATTTTGTTTCGACGCTGACGATATGTTAAATAACATAATATACTTTGTTCTTAACACTATTGCGTTATTTAATTCTTGCCTGTATAAAATCACTCCTTACTGTCATTTATCATCCTTTATAATATTGCAAAATTCTGTATAAATAACTGTTATTCACTGTAAACAAATAATTCATTTATGTTCGCTAATTAAACCAAAACTACGTAGCACTTTTTAGCTCCTTTATTAAATATATTGTTTATTCGGTCGAAAAACAAAATTGATCATCCTGTTTAAATATTTTATTTCAATTAAATTACATTCAATACAGTGGGTCTACTGTCAACAGGCCACTATATATATATATATATATATATATATATATATATAATATATATATATATATATATATATAAAATAACCGATTTTATTAAATATAACACAGTTCGCAAGGGATTACATGCAAGTATCTCGTATACAAACAGGCTATATTAATTTTGTTTATTTAATTTAAGAAAAATTTATATATATATATATATATATATATATATATATATATGTATATCAAGTGAATCCAAATGAAACGAAAGGCGCATACATGCTGAAACCAATTCTCTTTCTCACTTCAGTTTAAAGTAAAACGTCTTTATCCGAAAGGATACAGCGAGGATTTCTTTAAAATTAAATGTTTAAAAGCCACCTTCAAATCTACCTAAGAAATAATAGTGATATAATTAAAAATAATAATGATAATAATAAAAATAATAATAATAAAAGAATGTACTCGTGTATATACTGAACCTCATATATATATTATATGAAAATTATTTCACGAAGGTAACACGTGAAAAATATTTATGATGAATAAAACCACGAAGGAAAGGAAACACCACTGTACAGTATCACGGATACGCATTTACGAGTTAAATTTGATATTCATTTTAAGTATTTACCATTTGTTGTAATTTATGTATTAAAATAAATATTTTCCTATGGATCCAGACTTTCGGCCCACCCTGTATATATATGATGCAAAACCACAAAGAAAGAGAAAAATGATTCCACGGTCTTTCGTGTATCCAGAAATACAACTCGTCATGGAGTGAAGGGCGAAGGCTAGATGACAAAAATATATATACATATGTACAGCGGGACAGAAAAATAAAATAAGAAAATAAATGAACATATTTATGTATTTTTGTCATCTCGCCTTCTCCCTTCATTCCCTGACGAGGTGTACTTCTGAACACACGAAAGGCCTTGGAATCATTTTTCTTTTTCCTTGTGAGTTCGCCTCATTCATTCATTTCACGTGTTTAATTGTGAAATTCGTATATATATATATATAATATATATATATATATATATATGTATATATATATATATGACCTTCGTGAAATGGGAAATCATCACACGGAACATTTGAAAGGTTATAATGTTATAATGTTTCAGACCAACAAAGACCCAAGGATCCACTCATGGCTGGTCTACCTAACTGTGTTCGTAATTGTGTATTGTGCATGTCCTCCGTGGTGGTGGAGGGGACATACAATTTTACGTGGGTTCCGAACCACAAAGCCTTAATTTTACTACCTTAAACTATACCCAATCTATCAACATATGCGTCTAATCGATTTTTAAACATGTTTATAGACGTGCTACTAATTACTTCTACCGGCAAACTATTCCAGCTATTTACTATTCTATGCGTAAAAAAGGTTTTGGCAACTGCTGTCTCGAACCTTCTACTTTTCAACTTACACCCGTTATTTCTAGTCCTATTATATTGAGATATTTCGAAAAATTCATCTTTATCTACGTTATCGAACCCATTCATAATTTTGAAAACCTGGATTAGATCACCCCTTAGCCTCCTAGTCTCGAGTGTAGTCAATTTTAACTCCTTAAGCCTATCCTCGTACGACTTTGATCTAAGCGACGGAATCATCTTAGTCGCTTGTCTTTGAACTCTTTCGGGTTTGTCTCGATCTCTTCGCATATGTGGATTACAAAAATTGGATCGCGTACTCCAAATGGGATTTAACTAATGATTTATAAAGAGGAACTATAATATCGCGCGATTTGTACTAAAAATTCCGAGCTATAAAACCTAACACTTTGTTCGCCTTATTGACCGCTGCTGTACTTTGTTTCGCTACTTTTAAATCACCAGTGACTACAACTCCTAAATCTTTTTCCTGCTCTACGCTTGTTAACTCCTTCACTGACATACTATATGCAAAATTACCGTTACGCGAATCTATATGTAAAATTTTGCACTTATCGACGTTAAATCTCATTTGCCATGTGACTGACCAATCAACGATTTTATTCAGATCTTCCTGGATTTTACCTCTATCTTCGTCATTAATCGCCCTACCACCCAGCTTCGTGTCATCCGCAAACTTTGAAAACTGTACTGACTAAGCCGACATCTAAATCGTTAATATATATAAGAAAAGCAAGGGGCCCAATACAGAACCCTGAGGAACGCCACTCGCTACATTAGCCCAACACGACTCCGCTCCATCAACGACCACCCTCTGTTTCCTACCTCGCAACTACTCTTCTATCCAATTTATTACTACACCCCTGATTCCATGATCCTTAGTTTTTTCAATGAGTCTTTTGTGCGGTACGGTGTCAAACGCTTTTTGAAAATCTAAATACACTACATCAACCGCCCGATGACTATCGTAAACGTCAACCACGCTTTGAAAAAATTCTAAAAGATTAGTTAAGCAAGATTTGTTTCGCCTAAAACAGTGCTGCGTATTTCTAACTAAGTTATGCAATTCTAAGTGTTCGACTATATAATCCCTAATTATTGATTCCAGTGGAAATTATGCTGGGAACGTTCGAGTTACGGTAGTCTGAAAAGAAGAGACAGTATTATGAAATAGTCTTCCTAAACGCGCAGCTCCAACGTCATTAAGATGAAGTCCTCCTGCCGTAGAAACTGTTCCAAAAATTCGCAAAATGCACTCCTTCCTGTTGGCAAAGAGACTTTAGGTTATTGTTGATATAAGTCACTTGCTGTAGAAATCGCTACGTTCGATAATTCGAGGAAGTATACCTGTTAAAACAATCTTATTAGTTTTTTCCTTTAGTCGCTCTAGTAAGTCCCTGTACCTAGCCAGCAGTTCTTCCGATCTAGAATTTAAAACGTTATTAGTACCGACATGAATAACATACGTTGTGTCCTCAGAGGTACCGTCTGTAAAATGGTCAACACTATTAGTTATATCCTGCACCCTTGCAACAGGGTAGCAGTAACGGCGCATACGACGAGGGTTTCTCCCACAGAATTCCTCGAGCTGCCCTCGAACAATGGAATCGCCAACGAGTCGTATTTCCGGTTCATCAGCATCTTCGAAACCTAAAACAGTGGCTTTACAAAAGACAGTATTTTATGTATATACAAAATTATATCGTTAAACAGGAATGAACATACGATTTATATCAATAATCATCAGGTCTGAAACGTGCATTTTACAACAATATTCATCAGAATTGATCATTCATTTTCCAAAAATATCGTCTTTTACATATAAATTATATATTATTTGCAAAGTTGAGACAAGTATTTTGGAAAGTTATATAATTGCATTGAGAACATAATTTAGAATTAATTATTCCATCAACTGTGTTTCAACATATGTCTTCATGAATTTTGGGGATGTGGCTTCAATCGGGTCCGGACAAAAGCCCCCTAGGACAAAAGCCCCCTAGGACAAAAAACCCCTGGACAAATTGCTGGGTAGGGCAAGTCAGGTGTCACATCTAATCTGAAAAGATCAGAAGATATTTAGGTGAAATAACCAATATTAACCTGTTATGTTAATTGAATGCTCAGTTAGGTCAACTGAATGCCCAGTTAGGTCAACTGAATGCCCAGTTAGGTCAACTGAATGTCCAGTTAGGTCAACTGAATGCTCAGTTAGGTCAACTGAATGCCCGGTTAGGTCAACTGAATACCCGGTTAGATCAACTGTACGCCCTTGATGATTGGTTAGGTTAAGTTGTGATATTTTCGTTAGTTTAAACGAAAATGACGAGAGCCAAAATACATAAACTATAAACTATAAACATAAACTAAACTATAAACATAAACTGTAAATAATAAAGAATAAAAATAATGATTAAAAAAATTCTTATTATTATTTTGTCCTAGGGGGCTTTTGTCCTAGGGGCCTTTTGTCCTAGGGGGCTTTTGTCCTAGGGGCCTTTTGTCCTAGGGGGCTTTTGTCCTAGGGGCCTTTTGTCCTAGGGGGCTTTTGTCATACACTCGGCTTCAATGCCTCGTTATATATAAGCAGACCGAAATGATCGGCTCTCATTATTCGAAAACTTCTGTAGTGAGTCAAGTGCCATGCACACGTTATTTTTGACTGTGCTAAATTTACTTCTGAATTCATGTGTTTTATTTTTTCTAGATTTTAAAAACAGTGTTGGATTTTTCTATTCAGTGTGAGAACAAAAGCAATTTTATTGTTGTAAAATGCACGTTTCAGACCTGATGATTATTGATATAAATCGTATGTTCATTCCTGTTTAACGATGTATATATATATATATATATATATATATATATATACACACACACACACATAATATTTTATATAAACTTTCGATTCAATTCATTTATTTTTAATGTAAGTTCTTCTTTATTTACTTTTTTTAAATTATTATTTATTTACTACATTTTAAAAATAATGAAGGTATTGTATATTATACCTTTCAACCTTACAAATGTTCCCTGTGATGATTTCTCATTTCACGAAAGTCAAGCTCGTCGCCCCTCCTCTCAAAAACTAAAAATAAAAATTTCATTACTACTTCACAAGAGCGACGTGCCATTCTTTGCAAAAAGTATGTCTTTCTTAGAAAAAAGTAAGTTAATATTCGTTTTGTCGTGTACTGGTTCTTTTAATAAAGAATACGAGTATAATGTTTAATAAGAAATTTAATAATATTTTTTGTATTTTTTTAATAAAGAATATAATAATGTTTAATAAGAAATGTAATAATTTTTTTTTTAGAATATAATAAATTGATTAAAAGGGTATGAAATTAAGATGCGTAAAATAAAATTGTTTGAAATATAAAATACTATTTGGCAACTCTCGAAATGCGTTGAGGCCGTAGGCATTAAAATACCTAAAAGCCAGTCCTTGGGCGTGGTGTCTCAGTTAGGTGGTTTTCGTTTCTAATATGTGATTGTGATTTTAATTTTATTTTAATGGAGTTTTCTCAATGATCAAATTATTATAATACATAATGATAAATTTCCCATCGCTTTCCCCCGTCCTGGTCATGGTTCCAACATAAATAAAAATCAGGAAATAGTGATAAAGTGTCGTCATTCCACCCTCACTCGCTTTGTTCTTTTAACTTTCAATGGCGGCCACGCTAACCCGTCTACCCGCTCATAAAATACGGCGAAATCAGCGTAAACAAATAGAAAGAGTGATAATAAAAGAAAACGAAACGAAGAGCAAATAACAAAAACTTATCTTATCACGTTTCTCCATTTGAGAGATTAACCTATTCTTTCCCACCGTACCCGAGTACAGCTTTAAAATTGGCACTCCGGCTCACGTTGAATGTTTGACAACATTGTTAAATGTTTATATTATCTCTTTAGGCCTAGTACTGCTCATTCCACCCTAATAAATAGGTTAATTTTTTCACGTGGTTCACAAACCAATTTTGTAATGAAAAAATGTAAATGGGTGAAATTGCAATTTTCTGAGTTTCTGACACATCCACTTCACTGACGAAGGTTATGTACATCTGTCTCGAGAGATAAATAAGCAAAACTTTCGTTACTGGGGAAATCATGCTGGCGCTCCGATAGAGCTTCTAGTAGTGTTGCTAAACTCAACATTTCGATCGCTGTTGGGTAGTATGGTTAGGTCGCTATTTCTTTGAGAATGAACTGGAAAGGCAGTAATGGTAACCCAAAATTCATATCGTCAGATACTACAAAATTTCTACTTACCACACCTAATTAGTTTGTCCCGTAAAAAAAATAATTGCATTACCCCAGATTTACAGTGGTTTCAGCAGGATGGAGCATCTCTACACACTGCTTGTGAAACCCGCAACATTTTGAGGAAGCATTTTTCTGGGCGACAAATTTCAGTTCATGAGCAAATGTAATAGCCCCAATACTCACCTGACCTCACAGACTTTCGTATGTGGGACTGCATAAAAGACATGATCTATTCTACCAAGCCTAAGACTCTTAAAGACCTAAAGACCAAAATCTATGAGGTAAACAACAATGCCTCAGCTGAGCTATTTCTGGAAATTATGTCAAACTTTTGTGTAAGGTTAAATATTGTGTTAGAATAAAATGGTGATTACACAGAACATGTTTAATTAAGGTTAATAAACTCTCATGTTTTACATAGCTATTGCGTTTGTCTTTGTGACTAGCTTCCTTTTTTTCAGCTTAAAACATTTATTTAGAAATAGGGCAATAAAAGATCCATAGACAATTTTTGGGGACACCTGGTATATATATATATATATATATATATATATATATATATATATATATATATATTTTTTTTTTTTTTTTTTTTTTTTTAGTTCAGGAAGAACCGATTCGCCTCTATTTAAAGGGCATATCTCAGCGGAAAAACAAAGAAAAAGTGAGAGGAAAGACAGAGGAAAAGAAAGGGTAGAGGGGACAGTCGAAGTGGAAAAAGACCAAGGATGACAAGGACTGCAGGGTCGAGCCCCATCATCCTTGGGTGCTAGGGCCGGGAGGGCGCACGTGAAACCTCCAGGAACAAGCACGTACAAACGAGCACAAGAGCACTCAAGAGCACGAGCTTAGAACCCCCTTGCGGGGATATATATATATATATATATATTATATATATTTTTAGTACTTAAGTTTGAAGAAAGATTTCACTGGTTTACACAAGCACCGCTTTGCTCATACTAGGAGCAACTCGCAGTATCACTGTCAAATAGATTGGCCAACGTATTGACAACGTTTCCGTACGTGGGTCTTCACCATTGGGTGACAATACTCTGTGCTATCATAAGCAGAGGTCAAGTTGATAATTATTTACGTGCCCGTGTCGTTAGTTTGCAATGCAACTATTTTTGGCTCTTTTGGCATGGGTACATGAGTCATCAGGAGCAAGATGTACCACAAGTTTCCTTCCTCTCCATGGCGACACAAATGTACTCTTTTCAATCACAAGTACATTCATTTCACCTCAGCCTTGCTCAACACTAAATGGATCAAGAACTCAAAATCTCCGCAATTTTAAGCCTTTCCTCTATCCAGGTCTTCAGTTTATTCCTCTAAAATATTAACATAATTACATAATTAATTATCCTAAGTTTTCTAAAAAGTTTTCCAATCCAATCCAGTCAGAAGCGGAATTACATTTTAACATTTTCAAAGTTAATCTAATTTTACTTATTAACCTATAGTCTGGTCTAGTTAAACTTTGAAAATGAATTGTTCTTACCTTCCATGTATGATATTTTGGGCTGTGGCGATCTTCTTTACATATCTACATACTCAAGTGCACACACGCACACACACACACACACAAGTATACATAATATCTCTCTCTCTCTCTCTCTCTCTCTCTCTCTATATATATATATATATATATATACATATATATATATATATATTATATATATATATATTATATATATATATATATATATATATATATATATATATATATATATATATATACACAGGGTGTTCGGAAAGTCACTGTGCACTTATATTTATTTAATAGCATACAATAGTATAACATTGCATATATGATAGAGGTTATGGATGGGACCATCAGAACTTATAGAAGGTGTTGAAAGTGATGTCCTTTAACAGCAATACAGGCCTGGACCCGTCTTATTTTATTTTGAAACACCTTTGTCAGTTCTTCTTTTGAAGTGGACCTTATGTACGCAGTTATTGCAGTTTTCAGGTCATCAAGCGTGAGTGGACGATCTCGATTATATAAGTGCACAGTGACTTTCAGAACACCCTGTATATATATATATACATATACATGTACCCGATATATATATATTATATATATATATATATATATATATAACGCTTAAGAAAACAGGAATTCTGGAAAATTGGAGAATGGATATTGAATTTTCTGATCCAAAGAACCCAAGCAGTATTAGTAAATGGAATTAAATCTGAAGTCTCAGGAGTCATCAGCTGTGTCCCACAAAGTGCAATACTAGCTCCCTTGTTGTTTATAATAATGAGTACAGATATCAATGTAGATATTAAAAACTGTCGTAGCGTGCTTCGCGGACAACAAAGATATCTATTCAAGGAAATATCAAATGAAGGCGACATAAAAAAAATTTACAAAATGAGATTGAGACATTATTCGGGTGAGCTGAAGACAACAATATGAAGTTCAACGACAAAAATTTTCAACTCGTAAGATGTGGTAACAACAAGGAGCTAGAAAATAAAGGGTAAAAAACACTGCAAAACAAACAGACAACACCAAACCAACAAGTCTTTGAGTAATGTCATCGGATCAAAAAATGTTAAAATTCTAACAGCTAGAAAAATAATGGGAATTGTCTGGAGGAGCTTCCGTAGCAGAAAAGTGATCATACTAAAAGTATGTAAGAAACTTACTGTTACTAATAATTGATTACCTCAAGACCATACAGAAAACAAGACATTGCAAACATTCTGTAGAGGCCATACAAGGGACTTTTACTCTTTGGGGGTTTCCACGTTGAAGATTGGTTCTCTGCTTGGTTTTCATCCTAATTAATTTACCATAGTATCTTAAACATCGTGTTTTTATGTATTGGTTCAAATTTGTACTTAGATTTATTTATTGATTTTGTGTTTATTTTAATATTTTAGTAACTGAAGATGGAAACTGGTGTTTCCGAAACGTTTAGTTAAGAGTAATAAATTATTTCTATTGCAACATTGATCCTCCTTTTTATCTTAGGACTAAGGTTCCATACAAAGAAGCCGCTCCTTCATATATATACACACACACACACACACACACACACAGTATACTTCTGCGAGTATGTAGAAGAATTACGGCATTTGGAAGAGTGAGGCACATTGTGTAATGGTTATCGCATCTGACTGGCAATCGGAAGATCCCGGGTTCGATTCCCGGGTGGTTACCTCATTTTTTCATTTGTTTCGTTCTCTCTCTCTCGTCTTGCGCGGAATATCTCCTATACAAGCGTCGTTCTTTACGATATATATATATATATATATATATATATATATATATATATAGCGAGAGAGAGAGACGGAGATGATGCTCTCCATATATAATCCATTCTTTCATTGGGAAAAAGATTTTAAATTCTCGAGGAATTTTCCGCTGCTAATGAAAGCTTTTTGTCCTCTAATAATCGTGCTAAAAATGACAATTTTTTTATTTGTTTTCTAGAATTTGAATGATATATATATATATGCGCCTTGTTGGTGTAGTGATTAGCGTCGCTGGTTACGAATCCATCGGACCCGGGATCGAGACCCGGTGACGGCAGGCGAGGCGCAGCAAAACCTATCTGTTCATCCTTCCACATAAAAAAAAAATTGATTGGTAAATAAATGGGTACTCTGGGTGGCCTAGTGGTTAAGACGCTGGGCTGCTGGTTGGGAGTGGTTCGAATTCCACGTTAAACTGTAGGTCTAAGGTGGAGTGCCAAGCTTGACCTTCGTCATACACTATATACACTAGCTGTTATGCCCAGCACTTGCTTCGGGTGGGCTGACTGTATTAAATTTTAATTATTAAAATCGTTTTTTATTTTTCGTCGTATCACTCCTTAGATTAAAAATATTATACATATACCTAGCGTTGTATTATTTAATAATATATATATATATATATATATATATATATACACTGTATATGATAATAATTACTACTATAATTCACAAAAATGTGTCTGTCTGTCTGTCCGCAGAAAAAACTTTTACGTTTCTGAACTGATTTCGACCAAATTTAGTATGGTGGATGGGGGAGATGAGTAATGAACGGAAATATGTGTGTGACCAGCCCCCCCCCCCACACACACACCAATTACTGGGCCCGAAGGTTCCAACACCGCGATGAAAATATAGAAAAGAATGCAGCCATGAAAATCTTGAGCTTCACATTGTGTCAAGATTTTCATGACTATAGTTTTATTGACCAAATAATTGAACCCCAATTACTGAGGTCCCCCAATTACTGAGGTCCCCCAATTACTGCGGTCGGACCTAGTATGTTTCATGGACTGCTCTCGATTTTCCTACGAAATTGCAAACAAGGGCAGTCGATGACCCTGATTTTGTTTCTGCAATCGGTTTTCTTGAGAAACCTAACCTAACCTAACCTGACCTAGCCTAACCTAACCTAACCTGACCTAACCTAACTTAACCTAACCTAATCATGAGCGACATGTGGAAGGCATACGAGGGCATTGATCAACTCGCTGGGTACAACTATTCGCATTACACTGTTAACCACAGCATGAACTTTATCGACCCATCTACCGGAGCTCACACTCAGCAGGTGGAAAGCTTGTGGAATTGATTGAAACAATCGAACAAACTGCGATGCGGAACAGATCGCGACCAATTTGACTCGTACCTTTGTGAATTTGTATGGCGTAAGCGCCACACCAGCTCGGACTTATTCAAAAAGATGTTGGAGTGTATTGCATCGTTTCAGTAAATAAATTTATTCAATATCCAATAACATTTTTCTTTATCATTTCTCAAGAAAACCGATTGCAGAAACAAAATCAGGGTCATCGACTGCCCTTGTTTGCAATTTCATAGGAAAATCGAGAGCAGTCCATGAAACATACTAGTCCCCTGCGGTCCCCCAATTACTACTGGGTCTGCAAACCAATATTTTGAATACACAAAATAGATTAAAGAGCCGTTCGTTATAACAATATATATCGCTAGTTAAAACTATAATTTTAAAGGCCTTTCAACAAAATCTAAATCTCATATCCATATTCATTTTCCAAACTCTCTCCATGGATCAGAAAAGCATATATGAGGTTTAATGAATTCATTGAAATCGTTGTGAAAAAGAGAGGTTCAATGATGAAATTGAACTGTAGTTTGCAAATTATTAATTAATAACTAATTTACATTTCGCTTTCCGTTGTAGAACTGATCGCGATGACTGAGTTTGGAAAAAGACTTTTGAAACACTTTTTTATTTTGGTTTTCTAACTGTAAACTATTATGAGAGAGGGGAGGCTAAAAGCTGATAAAAGAGAACAAAGGTATGAGGAGATATTAAAGAAAGAACAACATTCTTTAGTCTTTTATTTGGAGAAAAAGCTTAGACTAGGCTTTTTCAATTAAAAAAGTTAGAAACACATTTTTCTACTGTAGTTTTTTATCCGCTCCTTTCAAAAATAACATTCTTTTTGGGGTTCCAAAAGAAGAATAGTACTTTAAAAGCAAATTATTCAAATTTTTTTCAAGAAATTTTTTTTTTTTTTTAAATTAGCGGATACAATAACTAGAAAAATGTATTTGTATTTAAAATTTTTACAGTTCTTAAAACTGAAAAGTTTCTATCTTCTATCCGCGGCCCTAGGTTTTTTATTCATGTCACGCGCGAGGCTACATCGTTTTTGAAGGCCTACTTTGATTTTCGGTCAAGGCTTAACCTTGTCTCTTGAATTATATAACGTAAGTGTAAAGTTAAATGAATTTGTAAACATAAGATTAAAAATATAAAAATTTTGGTATTTCATAAGACCCCAATTTATATTACTTGTCAATATTAAATTCATGAGTTTAATACAACGGTTCGATAAACAATCTTACTGTAATTTACTTAGTTGTGATTTAGTGGAAAAGTTGAGCTAATAGAAAAATATCATTGGTCACGTTACCATCGTTAGCGTCATACACCAACCCACGGATGACTCAATGGATGGTTTATTGAAACACCCGGGAAACCCCGAACCCTTTACTAGAACTCCCGTTTCTCCTGTCACTGTCTTCCTGAGTTGATCTTTTTTTGTCTCATCTACCTTGTGAGCAGTCCAGCATGTTCCCAGACACACGCTTCTCCCCCTTTTCCTTACTACACATGCATGCATCTTACACACTATACATTCTTTTCAAAATTAAAAAAAAAAAAGGTATAGTTTTTAACAGCCTCGGCGACCTTGATTTCGACTCTCTCACCTTTTCCTTCCATGGGGGGGGGAAGCTTTTACGGGTATTCGCCCTTGACCCCTCTTTTCTGCATTAAAAAAAAATAGCCCTCTTTTGTTACAGGTTACGGGTTTGAAGGTTATTCAGGTTCAAAATACGTTACTTAAGTTTACAACAAAAAATCTTTATCGTTGAAGAAAAGATCAAAAGATTCTTTATTGTAAACTTAATTGAGGAATTTGGAACCTGAATATCTTTCAACCCGTAAAAATAGTTTATTTAGTAAAACAGTTTGAATTTTGCCTCTTCAGTGCAAATTTTATTGAATTCTGTCTTGTATGGTTATTCTGCAAATTCAGTTTGAAATCGGATACATATTATTTTGCCGCACCCTGTATTAATTAATTTTACGAGAGTATTTATAGCGTATAAAGAAATTGAAATGCAAATTAAGATTTATTTTTATTGGTTACAAAAGCAATGCTGTAAAAATTACTTTAAAAACGTGATTAATTTACAACTGCAATTGCTTTTTTTTAAAAAACTAATTAAATTGCCAAATTAATTACTTTGCTCCTGAAGTAATTCAATTACAGTTACATTTACTTCCTTGAAGTGAATGTATTACTTTTTAATTGGTTATTTAAAAGCTTGAAACTTAAAGTGAAATTATTTGGTGTCGGAAGATACAAAAAGTTTTGCATTACAGTTTTTCATTCACTTTGCATTGAAGTTAGAAAATGTTATTTTTTATAAAATAAACCTTACCTTGTGAAGTGAAATACATGCTAAAATACGTAATAATACAAAGTAACTTATTGCAGGAATAGTGATGGAAACCAAAAGGGTTGGTGAGGATGATTTGAGAAAAGTAGAACTGGTGATATACAACGAAAAATATTTTGCAAAATATCGAAGTGTTTTGGAGGAAAGCCTGATGCCATTTTATGACAATGGTAACCTCTCCATCACTCACAGTGAGCATGGAAGATGTTGCCCCTACCCACATAGCTCGTGCAACTCAAAGGTGACATGAAACCCATGGTATCGCCCTCATCCAGGAAAACCCTAATCACGGCTATCAAAGAGGAATGGGTTGCAATACCCCAAAATGACAATAAAAATCTAATCGATGGAATGACCCAGTGTATTATAGCTTTGCGCAGGGCAAAGGGGGCACAACACCGTTCTAATTTGATTGTTTCAGTAAAATTACGAAATGTGTTGTAAAATTACTGCACAGTAATAAAAACAGATATCGAAACACTGTGTCTATTTACTTTTGTCAAACGTGGTCGCGAAATTTTATTTACTATAGGCCTACAACAAGAGAAAAACGAAAATCAGATTCGTAAAAATAATAAAACTGGAAATTGTATGAAATAAACATTGGGTGCAAAAGGCATTACTTACTTCCCAACGACATATAATTTATTATATTTCATGTTTGTCGCTTGAATGTCGCTCCAACAACATAAAAAAACAACAACAAACATCAGGAAAATACTTGTACATTTTTGGAAAAAAAAACAGTATGTGACAAACGCTTTGTTTTTCTGTATTAAATTACAATTTAATTTCTGATTTTCTTTTGTGGGGAAGAGCGAAAATTATTATTTTAAAAGAGTTTGAAATAAAAATAGGGGAAAAAACAACCAGTTTGAAAAATATTTATGTATCGTAGAGGAAAATCCCTATTTCGTAAGTGAGTTATGGAAGTTAAATTTGACGTCGCGATAAAGTTATTGACATAAACTCAGTTATGGAACAGGCGAAATTCAATGAAACTTTGTTACACAGTGAATATTGCTTGAACATTATATATATATATATATATATATATATATATATATATACAGGGTGAGTCAAAAGTAGCGCCCGATTTCTGTTTTTTCGGTTGTCAGATTCTTTCTGGGAAGTCATGTTGTTAATAATTGTCCTGCAGATTATTAATTTTCTTAGTTTATTTAGTTTTGTTTTTGTTTTTGTTTTGCAGGTTATTGCTGAGAGTTTGGAAAGTTACTGAATTTGCACCAAATTGAACCATGAATTACCTTTCAATGAATCAACGCATTGCGGCCGTGAAACATTACTACAAATGTAATGAACAACCAACGATGGTGGCACGCCGTTTGGCACAGGAATTCGATATTAACCCACCCCAGGGAATAAACATACGATTGATTGTCGAGAAATTTGAAGCAACAGGGTCGGTAGCCACTGCAAAGAAGTCCGGTCGTCCGAAAATGGCAACGAATGTAGCTAAGGCTGAAGAAGCCATCAGGAGACTGGAACAAAGTCCGCAAAAGTCAACTCGCCGTTTATCTGCAGAGTTGGAAGTGAGCCAATCAAGTGTTATCCGTATCCTTCACCAGAAAAAATGGAAACCTTACATTCCACGCTTACTGCATGCCCTTCATGATGGAGATGACGACCGCCGTCTTCAATTTTGCGAAGAGTTCATAGCTAAACTTGACGAAGAGGACACAATGCTAGACAACATCTGGTGGTCAGATGAGGCATGTTTTAAGCTTAACGGCACAATTAACAGACACAATTGTGTCTACTGGGCTGCGGAGAACCCAAGAGTGACAGTTGAGAAGGAGGTAAATTTACCTGGCGTGACAGTTTGGGCAGCCATATCTCCATTAGGGATAATTGGACCCTTTTTCTTTGAGGGATCTGTCACTGCAGAAATTTACCTGGATATGCTGCAAACCTTCTTTTGGCCCAGGGTACAAGATCAGGACTGTTATTTCTAGCAAGATGGGGCTTCACCTCATTATGGACGTCATGTTCGTCAGTGGCTTGATGAAAACTTTCCCGGAAAGTGGATCGGCCGCCGCAGTCCGATCGAGTGGCCGGCACGCTCCCCAGACCTTACACCTCTAGATTTCTTTCTTTGGGGGCTCATGAAAGACCTTGTTTATCGTGAAAAGCCTCGTACCATTCAGGAATTGAAGGCTCAAATCACTGCAAAGTTTGAGGAAATTGATATCGAACTCTGCAGGCGTGTGTGCCACTCTGTGCCTGCTCGGCTGCAATTGTGCATCGATCACGAGGGAGGGCACTTTGAAAATTGCAAGTAAAACAGCTTGGTACAGCTCCGTAATAATTTTCCCCCGAATAAATGGTTAGATAAACATGTCATTCATTTATTTCTACCTTCTTGTACACTGTAATACAAATGGCAAACAAACAATCAACTGACAGAAATCGGACGCTACTTTTGACTCACCCTATATATATATATATATATATATATATATATATATATATATATATATATATATATATAGAAAATTATTTCACGAAAGTAACACGTGAAAAATATTTATGATGAATAAAACCACGAAGGAAAGGAAACACAAAATGGTGCTCAAGCGCTTTCGTCTAATGACATCCTCAGGAACACTGAAGTACATAAAAAGGTTAAGCTATATATAGGTTACAGAAAGAAAAAAAGAAAAAAATAAATAACATACATACACACACACATACATATATATATATATATATATACATACATATCTATATATACAAATACATACATACATACATACATACATATATATACAATAAACAGAGAAGTAAAAATAAAAAATTAAAAAATTAAAAATTAAAACCTTAAAGGATTACCAGTGAGGCGTACAGATTTGTAAGGAAAAATATCGATTTTTAGCACAAGATCAAATGGATTATAAAAATACAAATTTATACTGGAACTCTGCCCGGGTTTTAACACACTGCTGCCTATGGTCAGGTTTCGATATATATAAAAAATAAAATGCAAATTAAAAGTTAATAAAGTAGAAGACAAGTTTACCAAAGATTTAATGTTTTACCCTTCTTATCTAAATCTGTTTTAAAGGAATTCAAAATAACAGGATCGAGTTGAAAAAGACCTTTGCTTATGTTGAAGTTATTTGAAAGTTGGATAATGGCAGACTCAAGAATATTTCTATTAACAATGTTGCTTGAATGGAATAAAACTGAAGCATTATTCCAATCAATACAGTGGGCTAACTCTGACAAATGGACAAAAAGGGCACTGGACAACTGTCCTGTTCTAACGGAATATTGATGCTGTTTTATACGTGTGTGCAAATCCTTTCCCGTCTGACCTATGTAAAAGGAATCACATTGTTTACAACCAATTTTATAGATAATGCCTGAATTATTGGTAGGGCTATTTTTTACTATGATATTTTTCACAATATTGTTATATGAAAATACTACATTAATATCCAAAAGTTTAAGTACATTAGCAATGCCTAAAAAGCCCGGGAAAAATGGAAGTACTAAAATATTTTTGACAAAGTACGAGTGTTAATATTGACACGATAGAAAGTTCGTTTTGCCTTGTTGAGACAAGATTCCATAAACGCAGATGGATAACACAAATCACTTCCAATACCGTTGATTTTTTCCAATTCGGCATCGATGTATTCAGGACTGGCGATCCTAAGGGCGCGGAGAAACATTGATGAAAATATGGCCTTCTTAGTGGGGGTATCATGTCCCGAGTAAAAGTGTACGTAGGACAAATTGTTTGTCGTTTTCCGATAGATACTAAACTTAAAACCTGGGCTTTCCCTATGTACACGCACATCCAAAAATGGGATTGAATTGTCTTGCTCAACTTCTAAAGCCCTTTTTGTCCATTTGTCAGAGTTAGCCCACTGTATTGATTGGAATAATGCTTCAGTTTTATTCCATTCAAGCAACATTGTTAATAGAAATATTCTTGAGTCTGCCATTATCCAACTTTCAAATAACTTCAACATTAGCAAAGGTCTTTTTCAACTCGATCCTGTTATTTTGAATTCCTTTAAAACAGATTTAGATAAGAAGGGTAAAACATTAAATCTTTGGTAAACTTGTCTTCTACTTTATTAACTTTTAATTTGCATTTTATTTTTTTATATATATCGAAACCTGACCATAGGCAGCAGTTGTTAAAACCCGGGCAGAGTTCCAGTATAAATTTGTATTTTTATAATCCATTTGATCTTGTGCTAAAAATCGATATTTTTCCTTACAAATCTGTACGCCTCACTGGTAATCCTTTAAGGTTTTAATTTTTAATTTTTTAATTTTGTATTTTTACTTCTCTGTTTATTGTATGTATGTATATATATATATATTATATATGTATGTGTGTGTGTATGTATGTTATTTATTTTTTCTTTTTTCTTTCTGTAACCTATATATAGGCTTAACCTTTTTATGTACTTCAGTGTTCCTTAGGATGTCATTAGACGAAAGCGCTTGAGCACCATTTTGTGTTTCCTTTCCTTCGTGGTTTTATTCATCATATATATATATATATATATATATATATATATATATATATATATATATATATATATATATATGTCATAAACACGTCAGTGTAGGCGTAGAAGTTTTACGACAATGCTTAGGGAAATTTGTTACAGTGCTTCATTGTCCAAGTGTATAACAAATGGCACCAAGGGGAAACCCACCATAGGGTATTCGCAGTGAATCCCAGATAACCCTTAGAGACCCCCTATGCAAACACATCCAAAAGTTCAATTCGTCACGGCTCTCTGAGACTCTTAACAGGTATTTGTTTACGTTGGGCTAACGAGAAAAAGTTTCCTGCGAGCATTTTTGGGTACCAAGGGCCACTTCGATCTCTAATGCCTGGAAATAGATGTACAGTCGTTATAAAACAGTTCTACGAAATCAATAAAACCTCTCCAACGAGAGGCAATTGGATGATCCCGGGTTCGATTCCTGGGAGGTACCTCATTTTTCATTTGCACGTTCTCCCTCCTCATCTTGTGCGGAACACTCTTCTACACAAGCGTCGTTCTTTACATTAATATATATATATATATATATATATATATATATATATATATATATATATATGTGTGTGTGTAATAGTGAAAATAACCACGAAGGAAAATGAAAACACGAAATAATGCTCAAGCGCTTTCGTGTAATGAGCACTATTTCATGTTTTCATTTTCCTTCGTGGTTATTTTCATTATAGATATTATCCACCTGTTACTTTCGTGAAATAATTTTCACACACACACACACACACACCTGTCTGTACTGTTAAAGGTACTACTGTCAGCTTGAAAACTAGTTATTATTTTAAGGGCCTTAATTCTTTCGACTGCAATATGAATTGAAAGAATATTCCTTGATGCCACATCTTCCTTTTGTTTAGAAAAGGAGATTTTGGATAGTTTTGCTAATCTGTCATTAGTCAGTTCGCGGACGTAATCACAGAACTAATATATATCGCCAAACCTTTTCCTATCTGTGCAATTACTCATAGTTTTTAAGCAATTTAAAATTATCCTTAATAAATCACGGTTTGTGAGGAAAATGGAATAGATATTGTTAAAGTCTTTTGTTAAAATACAATCTAAGTATGAAGGGAAATTAAACTGTTATAAACGAAGTAAAACATAAAGGCTGCGCTGATAGAAATTTCCAGCTCCTCAGCCCACGTTTCGGGCTTATGGAAAATCCCTTTAATTTAATCTTCGTTATTTCAGTTCAGGACGAAAACGAGAGAACAATTTTAAAAGAAACAGTGTAACGGAAGTTTAGCCATCAATGTGCTCAAAAGAAACTGCCAACCACCGCTTTGGCTTTTATTTACCACCAGTTGATGATGCTCAAAAACACTTCACACAAGAGAAGCCAGAGATAATACAAGCTGGAATTTAACAAGTCAAGTTCGGCTTTGCACGCATAATATATATATATAGAGTAGCCCTTAGTTTAAAGCCCCCCCCGCAAAAAAAATTGTGAGGTTTTTAACTCGGAACTCTGTATTTTGTTCCGCATAGCCAGAAACCGCAGTAATTTACTTTTCATAAAAATCGATTTATGTTTTGGGGGTTGCGCAGAGGAGTTGAAATTTCCTCCATTACACACGTTTAATGGGAACAGTTCTAAGAGCTAATGCTTCTTCCTTGTTCATCTTGTAATGTGATGTTTGTGATAAATATTTTTCAGCGAGATATTTCGAAAAAAGGGCATGTGGATAAACTCTAATGTTTTGCATCGTACGTTTGGCAGAGTTTGTGGATTAAATTGTTATACGTCTTCTGAAATTCATAGACTTGGTCCCGTTCGTCCCGTTGGTCTTGGAACGAACGAAAGTCAGCGATCGATCTGCATCCTACATCGTGGCAGCCACTGCAAAGGAGCCTTGGTCACGACGTGAAGTCCTTGCCTTTCAGTCGGACCTCTATTCGGACGGCTCGCAGAAAGCACTGAGAGCAAATTGCGAGCAATATCAAAGAATGCTTCGATCCGGGGTCTCCACATTCGGTTGGATGTGACACTCGTTTTTCACCAGATAATTTTAAGATTTTAAATGTAAGTAATAACATTAGTGGTCTTGGATTATTGGACTCTATTTATAATTTTAAATTTAAGCCGTCTTTAAATCAGAACTTTCTTATCTCTTTCAATGTTTTAATGTCAGATTTATTTCGTAATTTTTTATTTTGTGATTGTTTTAAAATTTTACTAACCTTTTATTTTTTATAATTTTAGAATTTACCCTGAAGATGAGGGTTGTATCCCTCGAAACGTCGGATATATATTAAAGTCATGTTGTGTGTTGCTTCCTTGGTTTTCCTTTTCATTAACTATATGTTTGAGGTTTCCTAGGAACAAACCTATTAATGCTCTCTCTCTCTCTCTCTCTCTCTCTCTCTCTCTCTCTCTCTCTCTCTCTATTTATACTGTATATATTTCAAAATTACATCCATCAGGATTTGAGCCCCGTACTTCTTGACTGGAGATGTTAGGTTCGATTCCTGGTGGGGGTAATTTTGTATTATGATAAGTAATGCGTGTTCATGTGTGATGTTGTAGTTATTATATGGGACCCCATTGTTACACCAGAGAGTTGAATGGAATGCTACCATTAGCTATAGTGCAGGGGGATTAGCACTGCTTTTCCTCATCAAGTCAAAACAAATGAGGGTTTTAAGAGAGAGAGAACTTCTTTTAACTTTTAACGTTCTTTTTTTTTAAATTTAATTTAAAATTTTTAAGCTTTTAAATTTTCAGTTTCCTGCAAAGTTTTATTCTTTAAATTTAAGCCCATTACTTACTTACGGTACTTTTATTTATACGAGAAGCATGTACAATACATGTCGGACCCAAAAGAAAGCCTTGAGGGACCGCACTCGTAATATATATGTAAATATTTAATAGAAACACTTAATATGATAGCCCATTATTATTATATGAATACATTTACTGACATATTTGGTTACCTATGCGTTTAGAGGTACAATATCAAAATGAATATGCACTTTAGAAAATTAGCAGAGAGAGAGAGAGAGAGAGAGAGAGAGAGAGAGAGAGAGAGAGAGAGAGAGAGAGAGAGCATAACATTTTCAGAGCAAATTTACGTGTTAAAAAAAAATAGTATCGTCAGCCTTGGAGACCTTAATTTTGGCTCTCTCTTTCTCATAAAAAGGGAGAGGGGGCATTTTTGCGGGCGCCCACCCTTGGACCCTCATTTCTACAAAAAAAAAAACCCTAATGAACCAGAAATGACGCAATGTCTCATTTGAAACTGTCCCATTTTAATTTTACATTTTACTGAACGAATTATATCTCAAACTTTTTGGATAAATTAACTTTCACGACGAAAAGAAAGAAAGATTCTCAAAATGGTTTTTAATTATAATTAGTACGGTTATTGTACAATTAATGAAACACACACAAACACACACACACACAACTGTTCTAAAATAGTGATTTTCTATACTTAAACAAATTATATTCTCACCTTTTAATATACAATTAAAGAACTAGTATCTTATGTAGGTAAGAATTTATGTACTGTATGTATAAGTAGAACAAAAGAAAGATTGACCTACTGTAGCATGAAATGAAGTTAGATCAACAATTTATTCAATCACTGTGTCTTTCCTATACTGTGTCTTTTCTATAGAGTATTTGACTGTCGGGGAAAACTGCCTATTTCATCTCGTTTGGACCTTTGTCATGTATAGTACACTCACATTATATACGATAAGTTCTATACTGTACATATATATAATGTTACTCTCTGGTACAGGTATAGGGTGGATAATATTATGATGATCCGTATTGATCTGTTATGTTGCGAATTAATTACACGAGTTACGTATACGTTTATTATTAAATCTATAAGAAAATCTTCTAAATGCTGAGAAAAATTATAATTCCTTTTTCAGACACTTAGTACATCAATTCATCGCCATTGTTGTATCAGCAGTAAATACAGTAAAGATATTAAAATTCGAATATAATTAAATTTAAAATTAATTTCTTCAAAATGGCATAACCGTACATTATAATTTAATGCCAGGAAAAACTAAAATTATCCGTATGGCTTTAGAAAACTTTTCAAATTTTTTACAAAAAAGAAAACCCAGAATTTTTTATTCAACGTGTTTGGAAAGTTAATCAGCAATTTGAAAATGCAAAGCTCGTGGATAAAAGAAGTTGTAAAAGCATTTTTGTTCATTTTTAAATTATAACAATTGTTCGGAACACTTTGTGAAAGTACAGAAGAAAGTTATAGGAAGTTTTAAGTGTAATGGAAACGTGAGTTAGGGAACCGTGAGAAGAGAGTTCGCGCAAAACTTCTGAAAAATAGTAAAGTATATGTTGATAAATTAACAAATACATAGTGAATATATATAAGCAAATTATAAACAGTGATGATTGGCCGGGTTAATCTCCGTGTAGTCCCACGATTGAAGTCTCTGACGCCGAAAAACAATCACTGCTAAAGCTTAAGGAACGTAAAATAATGAGGTGAAAATGTGACTTAAAAAACTGCATGGAATAAAGCAATAAATGAAATTAAAATACAAAAAAATACAAAAAACTGAGGATCGAACGAATTGCTTCTTCAACAGCCTCTTGAACAAACTTCAGAACTCCACCTCTAGCGATTACTGCTAATAAACAGAATTCCCTACCATGCTGCAGCGCACTTAGGCTTGACAGCGAATTTTTTGCATGTACCTCATAAAATTTGTAATATCTCCTAATTCTTTTCGAATGTGTTTATGAGATACAAATTATTATTTCATTTCAGATTTTTCTCGGGTACCCTATATATATATATATATATATATATATATTATATATATATTATATATATATATATATATATATATATATACACGGTGAACCAAAAGTAGGTGGACAGTAGGTTGAATACGGTTTGTGTTATATTATATTATAACTATGGTGTTCATTATAACTATGGTGTTTGTGTTATATTATATTAAATATTATAACTAAATTTATTTAAATTTTATTTTGTATTATAGTATACAAAAAAATTAAATATGTATTCTCAAATAAACGTTATCATTTACTGTCCACCTACATTTGGTTCACCCTATATATATATATATATATATATATATATATATATCAGTGGCGACTCGTGACATTTTTGTTCAGGCATGCAATGTTATGGAATGGAAGAAAAACATCCGCCTAACCCTCTTGCCCAAACTTTGCATATTGTTTACATAGAACTTAGCAAGTTAAAGGTGTTTTACAAACTTTTGGGGACCTCTTTGAAGGAAAGTTCATTTAATGTTAGGCTTAAATATGCGAACAAAAAATTAGACATATTTATATATAGTAGTTACCGAATTGATCTAAAGAAAAAGATACAAATTTAAAATTTACCTTAAATAATTGTGAAGCATTATTTGAATTGAAATTCTGCTCTCCTATTTTCCTGCAAAATTCTTCGATGACCAAATTGTAAAAGTACTCTCAATTCTCCATAAGCTTCTTGAGGAAATTTTTTTCAATTGAAATTAAGGCAAGATTAGATAGCCTTTCTTCACTTTGGGAACTCCGTAAATAACTTTTAATTCTTTTAAGCGCAGAAAATGATCGCTCAACACTTGCTGTCGATATTGGTATAGTTAGAATCAAATTCGTCAATTTATATATTTCCTTAAGACCTTTGTGCATTTCGCTTTCCAGTAGATATTTTAGGAGCTCAGCAACATTCTTTTTGGCAAAAGATTTGTGCGAATATAAAACACACAATTCAGAACGGAGACGAGGAAACTCAAAAAATGAATTGTAGCTTCTTTTCAAAGATTCAAAAGCTCTCTCTGGGAAAGTAACATCATAGAACTCAAATTTTTTGCAATCTAAAAGCTCAATGAATTCCAATTTTTCCATTGAACTGAAACGCTCTTTCATTTGAAGAAGTATATTATCGAATATTTCATGAAATAGTTGACTATACTTCTCTTGTGGAGAAAGACTCTGTTTCCTTTTACATACAGTTTCACCACATCTTTCTGTTATCAAGTCCCACATATCTGCAAATTTTGTATCCCTTATTTGTTTGATTTTTTTCATAGTGCTTTCAACGGTGATTGAGCTATACACAATATCCATAGAGTTTGTTTGCAGCACATTAAATAGATATTCAGTAAAAGGAAAAATTGAAGAAAATACTTCTAATAAAAAATTAAAATCGAAAGTATCGATACCAGCAAGCAATCCGCGTGCACTATTTTTTGTTTTTTCATCAAATTTCTTTGGGTTTTCAAGAATGCTTTTTAAAAGATCTATTATATCTTCTTTATTTTCCTTAACTCTTTCAACTAGACGAGATGAATAGTTCCACCGCGTTGGAGCCAGTTTAGGGAAACGCTTTCCAACAACTTTGTCAAGCATTGAAGTTCGCTTAGTTGAACTGCTGAAAAATGATGACAAACTTCCTAATACTGAAAAAAAATTATTACATTCGGAAATTTCAGCGACAGCTTGGGATAAAACAAGGTTAAGTTTATGGGCGTAGCAGTGAATAAAAATAGCCTCTGGTACAGTTTCTCTAATCTTTGTTTGTACTCCATTAAGATCGCTCCCCATAACAGCAGCACCGTCGTAGGTTTGAGCAACTAATTTTTTCAAACAGCCCAGTTCACCTAGTTGCCTTATAGATAAATCAGAAATCGCTCCTGCACTTCTATCATTGCTGACGTCATTGAATTTTATAAATCGTTCACAAATCTCTCCATGTTTATTAACATAACGAACAACAGTAGAGAGTTGAGAAAAACAGCTGACATCAGATGTTTCATCTAATAAAATCGCCACATACATGCAGTCGATAAGCTCACGTTTTATTTGTTCTAACATAACTGCACTAATAGATTGAATTATGTCATTCTGAATAGCAGATGATGTTCCCTTAAAAATAGTCGCAGTTTTTAAATGGTTTTGAAGCTTTTCATCGAATTCTCCCATACAAAATACCAATTCAATATAGTTACCCCTATTGTCAGCGTTTTCTTCTTCATTGTGACCGCGAAATGCTAATTCTTGCATACCTAAAAAACATGTTATCCTAATCGAACGTTTCAAAATTTCTCGATTCTTATTAACTTCTTCGTTATGTCTGGAAATGGCAACTGATTTCTGCTTGTCGAGTATTAAATCAATTCTTTCTGACTTTCCAAATGTTTTAAGATCAACAAATGCATTTATGTGAGCAAGAGATTTTTCATGGCGAGAAATTGCAGTATGTAAATTGTTTAAATCGTCGTATCCACGACTAACAGAATTCCACACAGAGTTATCTCTTGAAAATAGGAAACACGACCAACAGTACAATTTGTTATTTGAAATATTTCCACATAACCAGGGAACATCATCATACAGCTTAGGATTAAATTTCCTAGTGAAGCCTTTATTTTCTTTGCTTAAATTCAAATGTGGAATCGGTCTGCCATTATTCAATATGCGCTTTTTCTCATCAAAAGAGAGTGAGTAAAATCTTCTAGTCTTCAATTGATTAAACACATCGTCAGTCATTATGGGCACTACAATGCTATAATTTATTTAACTGATTATCCAAAATAATTAAAGCACAAAAGGGAACACCGAACACAAGTGGATGCTTGCGGCGGTGGTACTGGAAAGAAGCCTTGTCAGAATTGCCAGATGTTACTTTTCGGTGAATGCACCTATAAAACTGAATGCATGCCGTATTATTTTCATTAATTAAAAAAAATCAGAACAAAGCTTTTTAATTATTTTTAGTAAAAATATTAAGTAAATTTTCTAAGCATATTTTAAAACATATTGCCTTTTGAATTTAGCTATGAGGCTAAAAAAAAATATCTTATGGATAGTGAGAAGTCCTTAAAAAATTGCCCAAGGCAAGGCGGTGTAAACAAAATCATGTCTTATTTCACTAGACAATTAAGAACATTTTTCTGTACCCAGACTGAATTAGTGAATGCTTTAGCTACAAGTATTTCGATCTGTGTACAGAAAAATGTTCTTAATTGTCTAATGAAATAAGACATAATTTTGTTTACACCGCCCAATAGCCAGTACATGCGTGATTGAAGCATTAGACTATTTTTAGTTTCTGAAAATTATTTTTGTCAATTATAATCCTTACTTAGATCTGAAAAGAGAACATATTTAACACATGCATTGCATGCGTTGCATTCATTAAGAAATCGCCACTGATATATATATATATATCAGTGGCGTGCAGTCATGGTACTCAAGGTACGCTCAGCGTACCCAAAGAAAACGTATCATAAGACAAAATTAACCTAATTAAACTTCTACTCTACTTTTTCTTCAGGTCCTTCCCAGCGTGAATTAAAAAAAAATATGATGTAAATGAAATTTAAGCCATACGAATGAAAGATCTCGCATCCTCCAGTTCTTCACGGACGTATGACGTTAAGTCGTATGACGCACCACGGGTGCTCTGTGAGTTAATTTAGTTCTTATGTACATGAATATAAAAGATATCATAGTTATTGGCTAGGATATATTTCCCTGGCTGAGGCTGGTTGAAAAAAGCCACTGTCACGCAACTTTTAATTTGCGTTTCAACTCTAAACAGTGTATATATATATAATTTAGGGTGTCCCAATTTTTTTTTTAAGAGGAACTGACCACTCGTGTCATGCCCGGATGTGGTTTGGGCTAAAGCATTGGCTGTGTGATTTTCAACTCGATCAGATGATATTTAGAGGTCCCGACGTTTGATGACATTTTTTTGGTTTTCAGAATTGATCATTAGGGCGTTGACAAGATCAAACATCAAGTTGTGGCTTCTTGAGAGGTCTCCGATAGCAGAGCTGGCTAAATCTCGATTACCAAGTAATATGGACGTGTTGCTCCTTTTCTTCTACCATCACCGCGACCAAAAGAAGACAGATTCCAACAGTGTCAAGGCTGTAATATCGGCTGTATTAGAAATCTGGGCTAGAGCCAACTCGAATCTGGCAACAACCTCCGTTCATGCCTCGACTAAACTGAAAGCTTTGGTTCAGAGGTATCGAAATTTGCATAAAAACAAGAACAAGACTGGAATGACTTACAATATGCAGTGGGATGTATTCTTGGCTGATATGGAGGATATTTTTGATGTCGCCCGCTCAGACGTTCTGGATCGGGGAGATATCCCTCTTGAAGACAAGGAATTCCTCATTTCCCAAAGGGCAGATCGACATACGAGTTACATGGGAGGTGAAGATAGAAAATATAATGCAGCCACAATGAAAAGACAGGAAAGGGAAAGAGCTCTTGAGCGGGCACACCGGCGTCAAACGGAGGAGGCTCTAGCTGTAGGAGTCACAGAAGAGGCTACCGACAGCAGTTCTAGCACATCGTCAGCTGACAGTGGAAGCGGAGCCGTCACTTGTGGACTTAAACCTTCGAAAGCTCCCAAACATGACAGACTAAAAGAAAGTCTGAGTGATCTTGACCTGGCAGCAACTTGGGATCGCGAGGGCCTTTCTGTTCGACAGGCAACATCAGCGT
>JAJOZX010000153.1:670000-720000 GCA_023014485.1 Bathynomus jamesi
AGAGCTTGGAATAATTTTTTCTTTTTCCTTGTGGGTTTGCATCATTCATTCATTTCACGTGTTTAAGTGCGAAATTCATCCCACATATATATATATATATATAGTTCTGTGGATATAAATTTTTATTTAATTTCAGGTTTTTCTCGGGCACACTGTATATATACAATATGTAATATACAACAAAAACATAGGCAATGAAAATTGAGACATGTACTGTATTTTTACGCTTCATACATATATTTGGGGGGGGGGGGGGAAGGGACTTGAACAAACGTTTAGGATTCACTTGTGTTTGACCCCTCTGCAGCATCCTGTCTCATTTGGGGAGTTTTTTTATGGTGTCCATTTATCTACCAACCAATAGAAAGATGGGTGAGCTGCGCTGCGCGTGCTCTCGCCAGTAATCCAACCGGGCTAATGGATTTCTAATCACTGATACCAACCACTACATATATATTATATTATATATATATACACAAATAAATAAAATAAAATATTATAAATACATTTCATAAATAAAATACAAACTAACGAAAATTGCGGTCAGTGAAATATGATTATGGATGTTCTAGGGACGAGACCAACACGGAACACTGTTGCTTTCAGTGGTGATAAACAATATACAAAAGCTTCGTTTGTACTTTGACCCTATATTTACTTAGCAATGCAATGCTACTACGAGATGCTCGCACTCTGAAATGGGCGTATATGCGGACTGGTGCTCTGTGTAAAAAGATGTTTGACTCTTCACACTTCCACTTAAACTGTGAATTGATTAAAAAAAAAAAAATATATATATATATATATATATATATATATACAGTATTAAATATGACAGATCACTTGCCTACGTATACCATACTAATCACCCATTTCTCAGCACGGAAAAATATAAAAGTTTACTGTGGATCTTGCAGCTATAATAACAAACTAAAATTCAGAAGAAAAATAATAGCTTTTGACTGGAATGGAAGAACCGAAAATAACCATGACATGAAACAAGAATTTCAAGCATTCTCAAGCACAGTAATGGATATATTCAACATAAACTTTCCTCTTAAGTCAAAAGTAATATCTAAAACTAAATACAAGAGTTTATTTGATATAATTAGTGGAGTCCAAGCGATGGTAACTAATGGAGTCGCACAAGGATCTATTTTTGGGACATTACTACTCCCATTTCACTCAACGATTTTCATCTCTGAACCACATTTGATTGCTTACAATACGCAGATGATACCACACTTATTTCTTTCCATCATAATTTTAGACTTTCTGGTAAATGAAACCATTGAGGCAATTAGAGCATGTATATAATAAATGGATTTGTGCTAATAAAACACATAAATACAAACTGTCAAATGAAAATTGGGAATTTTACTCTTGCAAGGGTAAATAAGGTTAAAGTATCATACTTGGCATTAATTTAGACGAAAAACTAAACTTCAAAAGTCATGTACGTACAACATATGAAATCCGAAATATCAAGCATTCTCTTCGTATTATTTAAACTATAAAAAAGACCCTTCCTTAAAACGCACTCTTTACCCTGTATTATTCCTTCAGCCACCCACATTTATTATATTGCATTACAACATGGGGTAGCTCCAAGAAATATACAAAACATCTTTTGGAAGTCATTCACAAAAAATTGTCTGCGAACTCTCAAATAATGACAACGGACAAAGTCACAATTCTCCAATGTTTGAGGAGCTAATTATTTTTAAAATAAACGACTTATACAAATTCAGTGTTGCTGTCAGTATGTTCAAAGTTATCAGTAAAAATCAACATACATACATAGGTTCGCGTAACGGTAATTTTGCATATAGTATGTCAGGGAAGGAGTTAGCAAGCATAGAGCAGGAAAAAGATTTAGGAGTTATAGTCACTGGTGATTTAAAAGTGGCGAAACAAAGTGCAGCAGCGGTCAATAAAGCGAACAAAGTGTTAGGTTTTATAGCTCGGAATTTTGAGTACAAATCGCGTGATATTATTGTTCCTCTTTATAAATCATTAGTTAGACCCCATTTGGAGTACGCGATCCAATTTTGGAATCCATATATGCGAAAAGATATAGACAAAATCGAAAGAGTTCAAAGAGAGCAACTAAGATGATTCCGTCGCTTCGGTCGATGTCGTACGAGGATGGGCTTAAGGAGTTAAAATTGACTACACTCGAGACTAGGAGGCTAAGGGGTGATCTAATCCAGGTTTTTAAAATTATGAATGGGTTCGATAACGTATATAAAGATAGCTTTTTCGAAATATCTCGATATAATAGGACTAGAAATAATGGGTGTAAGTTGACAAGTAGAAGGTTCGAGACAGCAGTTGCCAAAAACTTTTTTACGCATAGAATAGTAAATAGGTGGAATAGTTTTCCGGTAGAAATAATTAGTAGCACGTCTATAAACATGTTTAAAAATCGATTAGACGCATATGTTGATAGATTGGGTATAATTTAAGGTAGTAAAATTAAGGCCTTGTGGTTCGGAACCCACGTAAAATTGTAGGTTCTCTCCGCCACCACGGAGGACATGGACAATACACAATTACGAACACAGTTAGGTAGACCAGCCATGAGTGGATCCTAGGGTCTTTGTTGGTCTGAAACATTATAACATTATAACATTATACATCACCCATCCAAATAGCAATCACCTACCCCCCCCACACACACACACCAAATACGCCATCATCATAACACCAGTCTGCCCACTGATTTTATACACAAACCAAACTATTCGATAGAAACTGCAGGAAATGCACTCTCTTTCAAAGGAGCAGTAAGTAATATGGAATACACATCAGGCAGACTTCATCACTAAATATTTCGGAAATCAATCAAAACGTACTTCATTAGCTCTCACTGATGTATAAGTTCACTACTGCCATTATTACCATAGTAATGAAGTTCTCTTTTAATTAACTCTCTAAAATATACTAATTTCATTAAGCACGTTTAATTTCATAATTTATCCTTTTTTTATATTTTATTTTTTTGAGCATCATTTATTTTCTACTAAATATGCAATAAATCATTTAATTTAAAATTATGTACAATTTTGTAAATTTTTATCTGGTGTTTATTATTATTATTATTATTATATATTATTATTATTATTATTATTATTATTTCACATCACTATTACTTGCCACTTTCACTTCTCTCATGTAATAAATAAACTAAATCCCATTAATTTTGCTTAAAAAGCCTCCATGCTTCCAACGACATATTCAGATTAGAATACTGTGAATATATTAATGCCATATCAAATATCTAAACTGTACAGAAAAAAAATTATTGAAAAATACTGTAAAACTCTGTCGCTTGTATTCTTTTCTGAATAAAGATTTTGTATTGTAGTGTATTACATTGTATTGTATTGTATTCTGTATTGTCATTAGTAGGCATTGTCTTGTTCGATTTTAACATGATCGCAGATTTCGCTAGGTCTGTATTTATACAGAAGTATTCTTAAATGAAGGGTGGCAGATATACCCAAAATAGAATTACATCATTCTTCACTACAAGTGAAGTGGCAAATAATAATATTAGTTTAAATTTCAATGAGCCCGCGTGGGTTTTGTAGGAAACAATGAAACAGAAATTCCTCGCGACTCCTACTCAAGAGGCTCCAAGTTCAAATCCTGGTAGAGGCACTTCGCTCCAATCTTATACAGTAAATAAATAATAAGTAAATACCTTTGTAGACTTGTTCCTGTATAACACTAGAACCTATTTCCAATCGCTTCTTGTCGTTTCCACCACTAGAATACTTCTGTCCTTCCTGATTTTCAAGAAAATATTCGTATTTTAATAAGTGAAATAATGATAATAAAAAGTTTATTAAGAGCTGTAGCAATGAATCACTTTTCCAATAAAGAAATCAATTTAACAACCCAAATTATGATGAAACAAAAGTTATTTTCAGTTTTTGTAGATTGATTATGAAATTCTTATGAATAATTGTCACGTATGTACAGACTTAGGCAACGCAAAAATATGATGATGACGTTATTAAAATGTTCGGTTAAACATTTCAAACATTTTAGCAACATTATTTAAAGGTTGGACACATTTTAAAACATTATTAAAAGGTTGTACATTAGGGCGGCTCGTTTTTACACTTTTTTCGATATTTGATTGGGGGTAGTGCGGAAAAGTTGCGATTTGGAGAGAAAATAAAGTGTGTAAAATTTTTTTGATCTACGTCAATACCTTCCGGTGGCGGCGAGTCCTTAAAAATCGAAAAATAGGCCTAAAAACACACAAAATTTTTATATAATTTTATATAATTTTATATAATGTCATTGTTCAATGACTGCTATTATTTATCAAGCCTATAATAGTGTTCTCAGGGTTGTTTGCACGAAATATAAGTTACAGAATTAACATTTGTATAACATCTTGCTAAAACTTGCTTTAAATCATTTTGGATATTTAACGGCTACGCCACCGGAAGTTATTAACAGATTGTGCTGAAATTTTATTGTTATTTTGTAAGTCTTTAAAACCATTTTCCAATCTACCCCGTTAGGCCTATTTTTCGATTTTTAAGGACTCGCCGCCCCCGGAAGGTATTGACGTAGAAAAATTTACACACTTTATTTTCTCTCAAATCGCAACTTTTCCGCACTACCCCAATCAAATATCGAAAAAAGTGTAAAAACGAGCCGCCCTATTGTACATTACCTTATATACTTCATTTGTAACATCCAGCTCAAATTTTCCTTTTCTTTCAGTTTCCATAAAATTTTATTACTTCCTCTTTCTAGTTTAATTCCTAAACATGTCTCATCTCATACCCCTTTGAAAGATCTTCCAAGCCATTTAGAACTGTTACGAGATAAACAAGAAAACAATGATGAATTTTTAATCTATCACATATTGGCTCCGAGAGTGTTTATTACGATGCAAATGATATAGGTTCCAACCGTCCAAGTTTCAGTAATAAGTTTATGATATTAAATTGGTGTCATTATTCCTTATATTAAGGTTCTGAAATAAGGTATGTCGTAGTCTGTAAGTTCCTTCAGTTTCGAGTCTTATATAAGTCTCGTAATTATATCTACTTATATAATTATTATAATTATATCTAATTATATTTAATTAGTAGATTTCGGCCTGTAAAGCTTCGTCCACACTTGTTAAAGGCAGTTTACAACTGTATACAGCATCTGTATTTAATAATGAAATTATACTTATTTATGTAAACTCTGATATATATATAATAATAATAATAATAATAATAATAAATAATAATAATAATATATAAAAATTACATTAAAAAAAGTTAAAATGTTTTCAACAGTTAAAATGCTTGGAATGTTTACATGTTTAGTTGTTGGTTAATAATGTTTTAAAAGCGTGAAAATATATGATCTGGTGAATGTTGTAAATAACATTTTATATAATGTTTTAATAACAATCATTAAAATATTTTTAAAACATTTATAATGTTAGCGTCATATTTTAAACACGTTTTTTTTAAAAATGTCATTCGATAACGTACGTACGCAACCTGTTTTAAATGTTTTAAAATGTTACATACTACTTTTCACTAATGTTAAAATGTTACATACTACTTTTCACTAATGTTAAAATGTTACATACTACTTTTCACTAACGTTAAAATGTTACATACTACTTTTCACTAATGTTAAAATGTTACATACTACTTTTCACTAATGTTAAAATGTTACATACTACTTTTCACTAATGTTAAAATGTTACATACTACTTTCCACTAATGTTAAAATGTACTACTACTTTTCACTAACGTTAAAATTTACATACTACTTTTCACTAATGTTAAAATGTTACATACTACTTTTCACTAATGTTAAAATGTTATATGGTACCAGAAGAGGACAAATTATATAAAAGTGAATTATTTTATTGCGAGCAATACATTAGAAGTTTTGGCACAACTCTTAATTATCATATGTCGACTTTTCACGTATAATTTAACATTTCCATTAAGTTAATTAATTAAATTAACATTAGCAAAATTATTCTGGAAAAGTTTTTACATCAGTTCTGCTAAACTTTTACAGTATAATGAATTAAAAAAAAAAGAAAAAATAATACTGATACTACAACTACTACTACTACTACTACTACTACTAATAATAATAATATAGTAATAATAATAATAATAAAAAATAAAATAGTAATAATAATAAAAATGTATTTTTTAAAAAACTTTTAATTTAAATACTATTCACGTTGTTTTTAAAGTAAAAATCCATTACAGAAATATTCACAGATAAACATTACATTTAATAAAAGAATGAAGTCCAAACTTTCTTAGTTTCAATTATTTACGTTTCAATAAGTTGCATCCAAAGAAAATATCAATATTTTACTTTTGATACGACCCTTACGTCAAAAAAAATAAATAAATAAATAAATTTTAAAATTCATTGTAAACATATTATAGAAATGATCATTTCAAATATATATATATATATATATATATACACACACTATATATATATTATATATATATATATATATATAGTGTGTATATATATATATATATATATATATATACTATATATATATACACACACACACACACTATATATATATATATATATATATATATGTATAGAAACGACGTAAGTATAGAGGAGTGTTCTGCACACGAGGAAGAGAAATAACAAACAAATGAAAAATAAGGCACCCGCCCGGGAATCGAACCCATGATCTTCCAATTGCCTGTCAGACGTGCTAACCACTACACCACGGAGCCACGATAGTCAGAAGTTGTAATTCTCCTACATAGGGCAGAAACCAATGCCTTGAGAGGGCACCCTCGCAAATCGTGAATATGTACATTTAACTGCAATGACCACGCAGTATATTAATGTATAGAAACGACGTAAGTATAGAGGAGTGTTCTGCAGACGAGGAAGAGAAATAACAAACAAATGAAAAATAAGGCACCCGCCCGGGAATCGAACCCAGGATCTTCCAATTGCCGGTAAGACGTGCTAACCACTACACCACGGAGCCACGATAGTCAGAAGTTGTAATTCTCCTACATAGGGCAGAAACCAATGCCTTGAGAGGGCACCCTCGCAAATCGTGAATATGTACATTTAACTGCAATGACCACGCAGTATATTAATGTATAGAAACGACGTAAGTATAGAGGAGTCTGACCGGCAATTGGAAGATCCTGGGTTCGATTCCCGGGCGGGTGCCTTATTTTTCATTTGTTTGTTATTTCTCTTCCTCGTGTGCAGAACACTCCTCTATACAAGCCTGATCTAAACTATGGACTTCATGGTATCGAAATGCTTGACTGTGGCTCCACTTAGCATCAACTCTGCTATTTTTTTATTACTTTTATTATTAAATTTAGCATTTTTTCCAATGTATTTTTGTGTTTTTAGTTTTTATTAATACTGAATATTATATGGACTATTCGTCTGTCAATAAAATTTTTCACAAGGGTCACAGGTATTACGCGAAATGACTAAAATTTTTAGGCATTACCTGAAATAACTGGTTTCACAGATTGACTGTAACATATGTTAATATATATGTACTAAGAAACTTTGTTTATTTATAGTTAAACGTTTTGTTCGTTTACAAAAGACATTCAAGGACATACTTTAAATATCAGAGGGACCATACAATTAATATAACAATGAATGGTAATTTAGAGAATGCAATTCACAAATACAAAATAAAAATTATAAAAATTCAATAAACTCCAAAATAAATAGAAAATAAATTTGAATTTATAATTCAGCTAAATTAAATCTAAAATATAAAAATGTAGAAAACCTTAAACTTTTAATTGCTTTTGTAAAAATTGTTTAAACGATTTATCTTTTTATAAATTTATGAATTTTTTTTTGTGATGTATAAATAATAATTCAGGTACAAGTATTCGTAAATCAGAAACATAATTAGTAGGGATGTACCGATTAATCTGTACCGGTATCGGCATGGAGATAGTATCGTTATTTTCTCGATTAATCGGTATCGGTATCGGCATGCAGATAGTATCATCATTTTATCGATTAATCGGTATCGGTATCGGTAAGATAAGTATCGGTCGATACCGATACTTTGTAATATTCTTTTTAGGGACAAAAGTTATTCAAAATAATTCAGTAAATTATATAAGCTAATTTTCTCTATTTTGTTAAGAGAAAACAAAATTCAATTAGACCTAAAACTATTTCCTTTCAAATTCTAAACCAGTTTTGTTATGAGCTTTTTCTAAATAAAACTTGCTTAGTACTTCTATTAAAAATTTTAATACAAGTACAAATCACGTATGGAATATTTGAAGTAAATAAGTTTATTATGAATCGGCATCGGTACCGACAAAAATGTAGGTATCGGTGCATCCCTAATATATGATATATACTCGTAGGTATATGTCGGAGGGGCAGATTCTAACCATATCCATTCCTAGAAATTCCATTTGTGTAATTGTTATCTGCCTTTTTCCATAAGTTTGTCTTTAATTATGGAAGACAAAGTAATTCATATTCATCAATATGACTTTTATTCATTTACGTTTGAGTAGAATATGAAAATAACTGTCTATTGAGGAATAATGAAAATAATGAAAAACAATGCAATGGATGATGCATTTTGTCATATTTCTATTTCATATTTAATATACAGTATTCATACACATCAATCATCCCTCTTACATTATAGTATTAAAATTAATTCATCTTTTACGCGGTCTTCCTTTAATTTATCTTTATCACATTCCCCTTTTGAAGATCTATCACAAATGTCAACAAAATTTGTCGCTACGTTCTCTAATTCTTTCTCTTGTTCACCCAAAATCACCCATCCGCACGTTAGCATACATCAATGATACATGTATGTTATAAATCTTATGAATCGTAAATTAAAGATACATGTTGATAAACTATGTTTTAGTAAATTCGTAATGCGAAAGAAGAAATGTCTACTTAAAAATTATTTGTTTATAATTATTTATGTGTTGTGAATGTATGGTGTCTATTAATTTGTTAAATATAGTGAGGAATTTTTATGTCGGTAGCAGTGTTTGTGTAAGAATTAAAGGTGAGTTGAGTGACTGGTTCAGTATTAATGTTAGAGTACGACAGGGTTGTGTGATATCGCCATGGCTGTTTAGCGCGTCATGGATTGGGTGATGCGTGAAATAAAAGCAGAAATGCTGGAGAGAGAGAGGAGTAAATCTGAATTTGGAAGCGAATGAATGGCGGCAGTCGCGATTGATGTATGACGTGCGGGTAATTCTGGGTGAACAAGAGAAAGAATTAGAGAACGCAGCGACAAATTTTGTTGACATTTGTGAAAGATCCTCAAAAGGGAATGCAAATAAAAGTAAATTAGAGGAAGATGCAATTAGAGAAGAGGAAGATGGAACACTGCAATAAGTAAATGTTTGAATAAACTTAGAGTAATTAATTAATTAAATTGTATATATATATACACACACACAAACAAACTTTAATTACTGATACGCGTAACTTCTGCACAACTTTATTAATTACGTAATTAATACCGGTAATACATAAATTCAGTTGATGCATCCAAATTCTGTTGTCTGTTATTATAAAAATTACATTTCTGAACTCTGGACCTTTAATGCTATCAAGTGATATATTATAATTAAACCCGAAAGAATTGATAAACTTATCACTTCACTCTGTTAATCTCTCATATTGTTCTTTTAATTAGTTTGCCCATAAAATCCCATGAGATTACTTATACTGTATCCTGCATATGTTTCAAGTAGTTATACAGATTTCCACGCCTCGGTGTCGCCAGCTATTACCGTTTAAGGTAGAAACTGAAAATAAAATATTTTATTTTTGTAAAAATTATCGCTAATTTGGTAAAGTAAATTTTATTTTAAGCGAAACAAACTGAAACAAACCCATTTCTAATGTCAGTTTTACATATTTTAGGAAAGAAAATACCCTGATGGCTCAGTATACCAATCAAGAGAAGGTGGATCTGGTATTGCTACATGTTTCCGGAAAAAGCCAGAGGGAAACATGTTCGTGAAATAACTGACATACCTCGCTTTGGATTTTTCCGGGAAAATCAGGGTATTTTCTTTCCTGAAATACGTAAAACTGACATTAGAAATGTACTTGTTTCACTTTAAAAATATAATGTCTATTTTCCCTATGAATCCAGACTTCTGGAACACCCTGTACATATCGTTTATTACATTACAGTTTTGTACATATTTTAACTATTATACTGTAATAATAGCGTACCTTTTATTCAATAAATTTCTATCGTAATCTTATAAGAATTATACAGAGGTGAGCGAAAAGTCCCTATGCACCTGTCCACTTCCAACACAGTGCAGGTACAGGTTCATTACAGGTGCACAGGGACTTTTCGCTCACCCTATATTTTATTTTCTTCTATTGTCTTTTCCAACAAACAGTTACTCATTCTTTAAATATATTCTCATTCTAAAAAAAAAACTTTACCTTCAGGGATCTTATTTGGAAAATTGAAAGGAACTGTTCACTCCAAAATTGTTTCAAATTTAAAAGAAAAAAAAAATTATTGTTTTCTGTTTTTTATCCTTTTGTATCACATTTAGGTAAAATAAATATACCAGTTGGAAAAGATGACGAAATGGAAGAAAAAATGAAACAGCTGAGCTGAATTGAATGGAAGGAAATGAATCAGGTGCTTGAAAAGAATTAAATGATTTTTACATGTATATATGTATGTAACGTGCATATCAAAGGCTTTGAAAGTTAAATAAAGAATATATCATACTCATATATATATATATATATATATATATATATATATATATATATATATATATATGCCAGTCTGAAAATTGGGTTCAACAAAATGACAACTTGCGTGTGTGTGTGTGTGTGTGTGTGTGCATAATAATAACCTTATAACAAAAAACATTTGGCGTTAAAAGTTCAAAGTTAAAAGAACAAAAATTATTTAGCGGCTGCTTTGAACATGACATTTGATAAGTGACTGCAAAACAACATTAAATCGTATAACGAGTTTTCTTTCTAAGAGCTGCCGCTGTATTCTGGCGCAGTCCTGATGCCATTCGTCGAGAGTTTTAAGTTCCGACCAGCGTCACGCGGACGACAACTTACTCAAGTGAACAAACTTTTTGATGAAATAGACTTTGCTTTAAACTTTTTGTAGTGAACGAATTTGTTCGATGTTTACATCAAATTATTCGCGACGACGTCCTCTATCTTTTGGTGTGAAGATCATGTGGTCCTCACTCTTAATTTTAGCAAATTTACTTGGCACACATTTTAAAAATTCTTGCAATAACAGATAATGATACAAATTAATGTTAATAAGGATAAAATGCAAGGTGGCAATTACACAGAATACGAAATATATACGAAATATTTTTTTTTCTGCAGGCGATGTACCGCCGCTTCGTGCCTAAGTGAAATGGCACATATCTCGGCATATACAAAATATAAGGGGTGGCAAACAATGTTTGCCCCCCCTGCACAGATGAAACTAATAGAGGTACAAAAAACTGATTGTTGCATTTTTTAAACAATTTAATTCTACGTCTAAACAAAACCACTCAATAGTTGGTGTTGCCTCCTTGTGCTTGGCGGACGGCTTCAAGTCGGCAATGGTAGGAGGTGAGGAGAGACTCGAAAAGGTCAGTGTCGTACTCAAGATTTTGGAGGATTGTTTCGATGTGCTGCTCTATGGTCCGGTGGCAGAATCTTTCAGGATCCATCCTGAAAGACCGAGTGGAATCCCTGATGCTTGCTGAACCACCAACACCCGATTTGTGGTTTTGTTTAGACGTAGAATTAAATTGTCTAAAAGATGCAACAATCAGTTTTTTGTACCTCTATTAGTTTCATCTGTGCAGGGGGTGGCAATCATTGTTTGCACCTCTTTATAAGATATACACGGTACGAAATTACAGGCGAAATAAGTGAAAGGTAAGGACACAGCCAGAGATATACTGATGAAACAATGGTTCGCGAAGATGAAACTGGGAGAGTATTTTGAGGTGTTCATAATACAGGGGCTCGGCAAAGACTGATGAAAAGTCTGTGTTTTGGGACTCTGTGCTTATTATTCTTCTGACGTCCTTTGGGAGAAACCTTTGACGGTTTTATCAAGGAAGCGGTTAATCACTCTGGTCAGTATTCCTTTGACTCAAAGCTTCCATTTCTTGTTCCTCTTCCAGATAAACGGTCATCGTTACCGCTTCGAGATGACGTGCAAAACTCTTCTGATATCACCTTCTTATTTGCCGATGTCGGTTTTCACTTAAGCTATAAAACTTCAGTGACCATACTTGAACCCTCAGGAGACCTTTCTTAATTACTGTTAGTACGTCCGCTACTGGAGTCCCCTCCTACTAATCAAGATGTGAACGAAACTTCAAATATACAGGGTGGGTAAAAAAAGTGACCCCTTAGAGGTAAACTGTCATTAAAAAAAGTAAGGGGACTAGAGCTCCCAAACTTCATAGATGCTTACCTTAGCATGTTGTTCGTCTTAATTGAGAAGTTGCTCGATGTGTCCCTATTCCTGCTCAAGGCAGGCCTCCAAACGTAGACGCCACTGATCAATACACCTGTTTACATATCGTTGAGACACCTTCTCCCAGCCGAGCAGAATTCTTTCGCGTAGTTCATCTATGTCTCTTATATTGGTACCAGGGATGTAAACTTTGGACTTCAGGGCTTCTCAAATACTATAATCTAGTGGTGAAAGATTGGGGTTACGAGCCGGCCACATATTGGGTTCGATAAAATCCGGTGTTTCATTCTCAAGGAATGTGACAGTTTGACGTGCTCTGTGAGCAGGGGCTCCATCTTGTTGGAAAGTATATCTTTCACTCTATCCAACTGATATTCGAAGAATTAGTGGTGAAAGATATACTTTCCAACAAGATGGAGCCCCTGGTTTTTGGGGTACTGAAGACCGATTCATACTGAGCTCTCTATGTTTCAGATAGGGTATTTCTTTTAGATTGTTGTTAGTTCATTATTTCCTTTCCTGAAGGGCCCGATAGCAGCACGCGTTTTTATTTTCTTTTTCGCACAGCTGTAGAAGTATTTTGGATTTTCCTTCATTGCTTCTACCGTCTTTTCCTCTCCCCCCCTGTATGGCCCTTTATCAGAGTTTGTTTTTTCCAATCGATTCTCTCCAGTTTTCCTTGTATTGCTTTCCTGTCATTGTTGTCTCCGCAATTACCTAACTTCGTCGCTACTCTCTTTCTTTTGCGGAATATTCTTCTCTTTTGCTTCTCTAGCCAGTTCCTCTTTCCTTTCGGCTGTGCTTTCGGAGCATATTTCTCCAAAATTCTCAGCGTCTTTTCTTCCAAGGTTATTAGCATTTCCTCAGTTGTTTTATACTCTAAAACTGTTCTCCACTCTATTTGGGCCATGTGTGATTTGATTTCTTCTCAATTTATGGTCTTGGAGTTTAAGTTAAAAGCCCCAAATTTGCTTCGTCCTTTCGTATGTGTATTGTCTTTGAAAGTTATTGCCATATTTGTTGATAACTCGATTATATATATTGTGGTCTGAGATAATAGATGGAGTTATTTTTATATCGGCAAACAAGTTCGTGTTATTTGTGAATACCAGATCTAGGCAGTTATTTTTTCTGGTATTTTCTTTTATCTCCTGTGTCAGCATAAACTCGTTTGTAAAAACCATCAGCATTTTTGCTTGCTCCTGGTCCTTTCTTGTGCCCCCCTTATCTTGCTGTATAAATATATTTCTACCCACCTTTTTGTATTTTATAAATGGGAAATTAAAATCGCCGCAGAGTATTATATTAGGGGATGGAGAGTTTACGGACTTTATTAGGATCCTGATATCATCAGTGGCATCCGAAAAGTTTTCATTTGGAGAGTTTGGAGGTCTAGAGACGACTATCAGTACCACGTTTAGTTTCTCTATTTTCACTGCAAGGGTTTCCACGAAGCTGTTGGATTTACTTATTACCGTCTCTGTCATATGCCTCTCATGTATATAAATAGCACAGCCACCTTTACGTCTCGCTGTTCTACCATATCTTAGTAAGTTGAATCCATCGATATGCAATTCTTTCTTATCGATACAGTGTTCGCAGTTATCGCAGTTTCCTTGGCAATCTTTAAGATGTGTTTCTGTGAGGCATGCGATGTCCGCCCTTGTTTCGTCCATAAAACCTTTCAGGTACGAAACTTTGTTTAGTGAATTGTTCGGTTTTATTCCTTGAATATTTGCCAGGACAATGATTATGTTCTTTGTTTTGCATTGCCCCTTATGCATTTTAAGTTCGTTGGCCTTTGATATCGCGTGTTTTGTAGCCTTGTGGTCCTCCGAGATGGATCCGTTCCCGCCTACCTGTTCTGGTAGCTTCTTGCCATGTAGCGGTCCGACTCGAGGGTTCCCAGCTGTGTCAGCTGCATGTGCTGTATAAGACTTAGCAGCCTTATTGCGTCCAAGATTTTAAAAAATTTTGTGTGCTATTTGTGTTTTGTTTGCTATTTGGGTACATATTTTTTTCTCACATTCCTTCTGTTGTCATTTGAAAATTGTCCTTTGGCCTTTGAACTTGTCGGGAGATGAGGGTAGTAGCATTTTCTCCCGTACGGGCAGGTTCCATATGTAGCGTAGGTCTTGCAAATGTTCGGATGGTAGAATTTGCATTTTCCACCAAATTTGCAGTGACCATTATTGTAGAAGTAGTTGCACACAGGAGGGTGTTCGTAAATACATTCTCTTCCCTTATATCTGCATATTCCTTTCACATAGTATTTACATATATTTTCTTCCCCATTTTTACTTGGGACCTTTGTTTTTGGTGGTGTCAGTGTGGTATCTTTATTGTCTACTTGTTTTTTCCTATTGCTGCAAATGCCCTTTGTTTGAAAACATTGGATTTGGTTTTGTGCCTCTGTTTCCTCTGTTGGTGCTTCTTTCATTTCTATTATTTCTGCTTTTTCTGTTTTCTTTTCCTGTTCGTTTTTCGCAGTTTCCTCTCATACCGTCTTCGTCCCTTCTATTTCTTTTCTCTGTTCGCTATTTATAAACTCCTTTTTTGCCTTTTCCTCATAGTCTCGTTCTGCTTTAAAAAACGTAAACGAGTTTATTTCGATTATGCAGTTTTTGCAGAAAAACTTGATTCCGTTCACTTGTTTAGCGCCTGTTATAAGAGAGATTTCTTCGTCGCTCCATCTTAGGCATTGAAATTCGACTAAGGTCTGGCAAAGATTGCAGCGAATCGACTTTGATTCATCTGTTTCTTTTTTACAGTATCCACAGGGTTGTATGAATTGATTTACTATTGCCATGTTTCTAATGGTCTGTGTATATATATACACAGCAGGGGGGAATTGAGGGGTAGATCGTTCTCCCACTTCCCACTACCCTTCTCCCTTCTCCCTTATAACCATCCTCTTTATATTATACCACTCCCCCTTATGAAACCCACTGTTTACACAGCTGTGATTTAAATTTTGCTTTTTTCCCCTTTTCTCCTCTTTTGCCATCTCTCCTTTTCCCCTCTTTTTTCTTCTCCCTTACCCTTCGTTTCCCCTCTCTCACTGATAAAATGTATAAAATACAAAATAGCAAGTAAATAATTTGCAATAAATTGAGAAAAAGGTAACTCGAATTAAACGAGTTTGCATTTTCTACAGCCAACGTATGTGGCCTTAAAGCTGGAATGCAATGAGTAAACTAGATTTGAAACCAATGCAATTGGCATCTTTTGTTTAAAGAACCAATACTTTAATAGTACGTAAATACAATGTGAGGGTAATATCTAATAAACTCAGTTTTTAAAAGTTTTTGTTTAATATTTTGTAATCTAAAACTAATATATTTCCGTAAGAGGTCATGGTTACCCTGCATATGTTTCGTTTTTCCACGATGGGAACAGCGACTCGCGGTGCATATTTATCATTTAAGTAATTCATTATATATTCTGAAACTAAGTCTTTGGGATAAGAATTAAGTTGAAAATAATTAGAAACATTTCAATCTAATTAGGGCATAATTTTTTTTTGTTTTCATAGAAATGACTTTGAAGCCGAACAGTATATCGCTTAAAAAATGTCCACCAAACCTGTAAAAAAAAAAGTCTTATGAAACAAAGAAATATGAAAGTTATTATTTCTGTGAACTTTTACACCCAAAAAATGAGAATTTAATTTTTTTCAGCCCTCGAGTGAATCTGATACAGGGATTTTGTCACTTCTCTTTTAGTTTCTTGTATATAATAAGTGTATGTAAACAGTGTTTGGATTAGCGGCGTTAATTAGCGCCGCTAACTTTTTGTTGACAATATTGTTAGCGCCGCTAATTTTTTATTAGCGATAATGTTAGCACCGCTAATTTTCAAAATTGTTAGCGAAACAGGTGGCGGCGCTAAATTTTTAAAGAAAGTCAATCGCTAATTTTTCAAAACCACCTGTACCAAAATTTGGTTCGCCGACAGCAATCTTCATTATAAAAGACTGAGGCAGCACTAACTGCAAGTTGATTATGACATCAGCATGTAGAGGTTTACTTAGAGCACGTTTCAGCGATAACCATTTTTATTTTGTAATTTGTTTTATCAATGGAACATTCAAGTTTTGGTATAATTTACTCTCTTTGTCAATATTTTATCATTTCTTTCAGTTTCAATTTGTGTATTTGATTAAACAGAGACGTATAAATTGAAGAGAATTTATTCTTCTGTTCGTTTGTTTTCCCTATTAGTATATATGAAAGGAACTCGACTCCTACACAAAAATATTTTCCTTTTCGTAGACTATAACGTCACATTTTTGTACCTTAGCAACCAATTATATCAAGGTGTGTACTATATATGTAAGTAAATTATAGAAGGTAGAACATATATACATTCGGGAGTTTTCAGAAAAAATTAGCGACAAAATTAGCGTTAGCGGGGCTAAATTTTATAGTAGTTAGCGTTACCGGCGCTAACTTTAGGAGTTAGCGGGCACAGCACTGTACGTAAACGATTACAGTAGCATTTATTGTTCATTTTAATTTTTATTTCGGGTTACCTATTTTAGAATTTAATGCTTATTATTTACTTTCCTTGTCACCTTGTATTAGATGTCTCCAATGAAGGTGCGGGGTGTCATACTTCCGAAACGTTTGCTCTTAATGGACTGATCAAGATAGTTCTTCTTTTTTATCTTTAAATGTTATTCACTCTCGTGAAAGACCTCTTAATAAATCCTGTACTTCATAACAAAATCTTCAGTTTCCAAACAATAAGATATCATATATAATTCCCAATCAAAGAAGAACATGATAAAATCACACGTGCGCAGATTTTTGTCATTCCGTATTTAATGTTAGCTGGTTTTTTTTGATTTTTGGTATTTTAGAACAAGATGTAATGCCTTGTTTTAAATTTTTATCCTGGACTTCTTTTCTTTAACGTATTTTCATTTGTTTCTTCTTGGCTGTTCGTCCCTTGTTTCCTTTCATTTTGATGAAGTATCAATTGTCAGGGCAAAAATTTGCTTTTACATTTTTTTTAATATGATGTTGAAACACTATTTAAATCTCTCTCTCTCTCTCTCTCTCTCTCTCTCTCTCTCTCTCTCTCTCTCTCTCTCTCTATATATATATATATATATATATATATATATATATATATATATATATATATATCTGTCTGCCTGTCTCAATCACTGCAACAGGCAAAACCAAATAAACCCAAACCAATTTTCTCTCCTCTATAATTCTTACCCATTAAAAAGTAAATACAAATTTGCTTGGAAAAACTTTAAGTTTTAATTAAGCATTTTAAAGTCTTAATTTGACTTCCTAAAAATTATAAACAACCGCCTTTGCGGAACTTTCTAAAAATAAAAACTTATCTAATTAATGTCTGTAGATTAATTATCTTAAAACTTCGAAATATTTTCCGACCAGGCAACATTTGGAGCGAGAAAAATGGTGTAGATTAATACAGTTGGAAAGATATGTGTATTTCAATGTTACAGTAGCGGGTTTCTATAACGACAGTTCGGATTTATATAGTAATTATTCAGCCTGTTACAGTGTATAATTTGGGGTGTATATTATGACTTTTTAAGAAACAGTATTACTTTTTAAAATTATTAGAGGGATTGGTTTCGTTATCCTTAATCCAATTATGTAATGCATGTTTTTGCATGAATTTATGTGTATACATTAAACTACTTAGTTAAACCAATAAAAAATATGTTTGTTAACAAATCCCAAATAGTTTTATATGTCTACTATGCCATGAGTCTGCTATAACCAGCCTTATTTTATGGTGAAAACTTAACCATTTAGATTGTTTGTCAAGTTATTGGATGTTTGGAACCAGGTATTTTTTCTGTGTATGTAAACAGTTACGCGTGGCTGGATAAAACATATACAACAGTAACACCTCATAAAAAGTACCTGCAACGCAGTAAACTCTACTTCACATCAAACTGTAAATCCTCTCAACCTTAGCACGACTGATCAATTTAGCGCAGAGGTCCCTGATCCCTGATACTCATCTGCATAGGAACAGAACAATCGACTAAATACGTTATTCCAGTTAAGAGAGAATTAGTACAATCCATTTAAAATTCATAGCTCAAATTTCTTTAGTAGTATGAGTGCATTTATGCCAAAGGAAGTGGAGGGTAACGGGGGATGAGGGAGGGTGTAATGGGGGAGTGGGTTAATGGGGATTGGGTAGTTACCTAACCTAACATGAAAAATAAATAGATAAAAATATATATAAATGTGACGTCATATTATGAACCTTAGAGACTACAATTTTAAAAGATACAAAAATAAAAAAAATTGAACGTATATAAGGTTTAGAGATCATCCGATGTAATGCAGCACGCTGACCCAATACTACTATGAATATAGAGTATAGCAGTCACTGATAACACTGTCTTAAGCATGTACACTGATATTAATAATAAGAAAAAATACATGTCATTGAATGAGGCCGATGGCTTCTGTGTACCCGTTACTACCGGGTGCGACTGCGTCCACATACATATAGACATAGGCGCAATAGAACTTCAAAAACATTACTCTTGAATTCGCCGTAGAAACAATGGGTGATCACCCACAAAACACACTCATTCTCTATAAGGAACAAAGATACGGGAATAGTTACAGGGACCTTCCACTGATATTCCTTGGCGGAAAGAGATTTTCTCTACTCTCGTGGTGGCACAACACCGCGAAGTAAACACCTCAATATATCACTTGCCGTATAAACACCTTTCACGGCCGAAGACCCAAGTTGAAACTCGCGACATTCAAAGAGTTAGCACACACACACACACACACACACACAGACACACACACACACACACACAGACACACACACACACACATGACAGACGTCCAATTACAGAAAACACGCTCAGACACTCACCTGCCTTGTTAATAGACTAAATAAGTGTTTTATAGAAACGCATAATATTATGTGGGTAATTCCTATGCGAAAGACGCAATATATGATAAATCTTCGGTACGGTGGCTTTGGCAGGCTAAGGAGAAATGATGCAACGATGAAATGATGACTTCTTGTACATAATAAATAATTTTAAAAATTCCTCAAAAACATGCATGGCATAGATTAGATTAATAGTTTAGTCTTCTGTCTTGTAATGCGTATCTGTGTACACGAGATAAGTGTACGCGTGGTATGAATGAACTTGGAAGCTATTCTTTTCATTATACTTTTTTCTACTTTCCTTTAAATATTTTTCACCACTATTTTCTGTCAGCAGTGGCTGGTGGAGGAGAGAGAGAGAGAGAGAGAGAGAGCTTTGTCTCTTCTCTACTCTACTATTACTACTATTCCTGTGTGAAAGCTTTACACGTCTATAAGTGGAAGCTATTTCTAACTTTTCTACTTCCTTCTTGGGCTAGCATAAAGTGGATCTTAAGGTTTTTGTTAGCCTGTAACTCTGAAACTGAGGCCTGATCAGGACAGCGATGTCTATAGAAGAGTGACAAAATTATGCGCTGTTTTTCATAATAAGCAATTTTATATATATATATATATATATCACACACACAGTATATATATATATATATATATATAGTATATATATATATATATATATATATAAATATAGGGCTACGTCGTGGCCAATGTCGTAACACCGCTTCCCGGAGATCAGCGAAGTTAAGCGACATTGGGTGTGGGTAGTGGTTGGATGGGAGACCGTCCTCTGCGCCCAGATTATGTAACGACCTGTGGCTCGGATCCCACGTAAAGCTGTAGGTCCCCTCCGTCATATGACCTTAGATGTTGCGAAGGAGGTTAAACAACCCCAATAAAAAAAAAAAATATATATATAATATATATACACTATATATATATAAGTTATATATATAAAATAATTATATATATATATATATACACACACGGTGTTTCACAACCAGTCTGCCATACTTTGGGGGTTGATTTGGGGGGGGGGGTGATGTCGAGTAAAAAAGTTAATATAACATCGGTGCTATTTCCAACCGTTGCGGAGCTACGGACGTTTTAAGGTGCACGGAAAAAAATAAACGAGCGTATTAATCTGATGTATTTATTGCTACATTTTATGAGATACACCTTATAAATGTTCAAAATGTCCGCCTCGGTTTTCAATGCACAGCCTTGCTCGTCCCAAACAAGAGTCCACTGCCCATTGAATCATTTCGGGGTGTTCTCGCATGTAAGCAACGGCATCCATAATCCGAAGGAAAAGTTCCTATCTCGTTTGTACTTTGGTCTTGTACACCATCTCTTTCATAAGGCCCCATACAAAGAAATCTAACGGGGTTAGGTCCGGAGATTTCGGGAGCCACGATATTGGACCAGCACGACCAATAAATACATCAGATTAATACTCTCGTTTATTTTTTCCCGTGCACCTTAAAACTACCGTAGCTCCGCAACGGTTGGTAATAGCACCTATATTGTATTAACTTTTTTACTCGATATCACCCCCCAAATCACCCCACAAAGTATGGCAGACCGGTTGTGAAACACCCTATATATATATAGCTTAATAAGATGAAGAAAATAAGATTTATGGCTGACGGGTTTAATGACCTTTTAAGGTATGTATTATTCTTTATAATTTTTCTCAAATGTGAAAACACGGCAAATATATTGCCCTTAAAATAAAATTAAAAGAATTTTATTTACATTCTTCCCGTGAATACAAAGTTAATATTCTTTTTAAAGAACGAATGCTACCTGTCACCTTATCGATAGAGCTCTGAAACCATCGTAAAAAACTTTTAAAAAAATTGAATAAAAACACGACAAATATAGCTCGGTATTGAAAAAAAAAAATATATTTTAATTCCTTTCATCACACAAATTAATCCTCTTTTTAAAACCCGAATGCTACCTGACACCTGTCTCATCGGCTGATGATGAACAGCCTTAATTAATTTTAATGGTTTATATTCCTAATTAAAATACAATTTAAACGAGTTTCTTTGACGTTCAATTTATAGCACGCACTGCATTGTTCTATGGTAAAATTCCTTGAAGACCATACTGTATGTTTAATTCTAAATATATATATATACACAGTATATAAGTTCTTCTTAACTTAATTCATTTATTTATATAAACATTATTATTATTAAGGGGGGAAAAGTTATTTGAAAAAAATATATAAAAGCCAGAATCTGAAAGTGGGTGGTTAGAATTGTTTATAAGCTAAATCTGGAAAGTGGTTAGCAAGAAACTTTTTCAGTGAAGTTACAGTAGCATCATTTAAATCTAAAAATATCACCTTTATATGCTAAAACACAGGTTTTCTGACTTGCCACAGATGGACAGAGAGTTGAAGCTCATTTTCCTTCAAAGAAAAGGTCGCTTTTCATTTATATCATGGGAGGGAGGTTCCCCAAAATGAAAAAAAATATCTGTGACTTTTTATTCATTGATTCTAGGCTTTTTTGTGCTCATAATGATTTATTATTTGGGAAATTGCCTTTCAGATGCTTTTCGAATCATTTTTCTGCTGAATTAGGGACTGAGATATGATAATTTGAAATTCAGTAGTATGCGCAACTCCCCCCCCCCCCCCCCCCCCCCACTAAACTAGGGAGTCCATAATTTTTAACATTACTTCGATTGAGATATAATTTTATATTTTGAGTTTGTTGGTTTAGATAATGCTATATACCAAACATTAAATAATAAATGTAAAATTATAATAGATATATCAAAGTCAGGCTTCAGATCACATGATAGACGTAAGTACTCTTAATATTATTAAACTGAAATAATATTGCACAAAATAATTTTGAAACAATTAAAATTAATAAACAGTTACATATACGAGTATACTGTAGCCATGTCATTAGCTACTCAATTTTCCATTCATAACCTTGGAAATTCCAGTGTAAAGCTTCCCTACTCTGATCATTTATAACTATGTAAACACTTATTTTACTGGCCGAGATTAAATACCTAAAATTAAACATAAATTACTATACACAAGTAATACCTTCAAAATTACTTTCAAAAGCAAGAGGCCATTACAATCACTCAAAGATTTAGTTAATCCATCATAGTTAAAGGGGGAAAATGAGTGAGTATGAACAAGCGAGGAAATGGTAGAAATAAGTTTAACTGATCTTTCCTCTATCCTATTTTGCGACGTTCTGAGGCATGCATTCAAGAAGGAGGAACGAATTTCGAACATTTACTTTAATGAAGCAAATGTATCATACTATGTATTTGCATGAAATGCAAAAAATCTTTAGGAGTTTCATTTTTCTCTCTCGTGCTATAGCTCGAAACACACTTATGCATCACCGTGCATATATATATATATATATATATATATATAATATATATATATATATATATATATATATTATATATTAATATATATATATATATATTCCCAGAAGATAACAGAGTTGGGGATTTTGATGTCTCTTTACATATACATAAAATAGAAGCCAACCGTTATAGTCTTGGTCAAAGGTGCCTCGTTGGTGAAAATGGATAATGGACAGGGTACAAATGGAAAGAAATTAATGAACTGAAAAGGAACTGATGAAATGGAAAGCGATGTAATAGAACTATCTTTATAAAGAGAAATGTGTAGAGGGAATATGTATAGAAGTTGTTGGAAATATTTGTAATATAGCTATTTGTGTGTTGTGCACACACACACACATATACACATACCCGGGTGTTTCAAAAGTCCCTCACTAATTTGATTTTCAATTTTCTTTGCAGCTAATCGACCAACGACGTTCATCTTGTGGTAAACTCTTACTCAGTAGTTGAGAATTTTTTTGAGTCTACATTTGAAGTTTTGCTCCGTTTTCTTCTGCTACCATGCTGACTCTAGAGCAGAGGTGTAAAATCGCTGCATGGCAGGAGGTTTTTCAATCTGTGGTCGAAGTGCAGCGACGATTCCGGGCAGTCTACGGACAGCATTATGCACCGGATAGGAACACCATCGTCGCCACCCACCGGAAGTTTATGGAGACCGGATCCGTAAAGGACAAACCACGATCAGGAAGACCTCGAAGTGGGCGGAGTGAGGAGAATGTCGAAACTGTCCGTGAGGCGTTTACTCAGAGTCAAGGAAAGTCCATTCGGCGAGCTGCTGCGGAACTGAACATCAGCGCGACATCTATCCAACGGATTTTGCGGCGTGGTCTCAAGCTGTATCCGTACAAGATCCAGGTGGTTCAGAAGCTGGAACCTCAAGACTACGATTGCCGGGTGGAGATGCCCTCACTACGAAAGAGACCCATCGATCCTGGAGCACATGTGGTTCAGCGACGAAGCTCTCTTCCACCTTTCTGGTCGCGTCAATCGGCACAACACTCGCATCTGGGGAACTCACAATCCTGCGGAGATCCGTGAACATGAAAGGGACACGCCGAAATTGGTCGTCTGGTGTGCCATCTCCTCAGCTGGGCTGATTGGTCCGTTCTTCTTCCGGGATCAAGATGGAAATTCCGTGAACGTCAACGGAGACAATTACCTTCGTATGCTTCAGGAGTTCTGCATCCCCCAACTGTCAGCTGTAGCTGACATGCAAGAAGTCATTTTCCAGCAAGACGGTGCCCTGCTCATTACTCGCGTGAGGTTCGCTCATTTCTGAATAAGCAGTTCCCGGATCGGTGGATTGGTCGCCGTGGTCCCATCGAATGGGCTGCTCGCTCGCCTGATCTTACCCCATGCGACTTCTTTTTGTGGGGCTACATTAAGAGCAAAGTGTACGCCACCAAGCCGCGAGTCCTCCCCACACTAGAAGAACGGATCAGGAATGCGTGTGCTTCTGTTACTCCCGAAATGTTGTCCAATGTCGGCCAAGAATGCGTAAAACGGTGGCTCGCTTGTTTCGAAAAAGACGGTGCCCACGTTGAGGTGTACCAGTGACTTTCCAGTAGATTTATGAAGCCAAGTTTGATGCCACCAAAATTCTCATGAATCGTAGACTCAGCAACCAAATTGTCATTTGGTTCCTCTTGTAATTGCTATTTTAATACAATTTTAAAAATAATGAGGGACTTTTGAAACACCCTGTATACATACACTCTTAAAATTTTGTACATATAAGTTGCACGTCAGTTACACATTTTAACGTACTGTTTCTGTAACAGTGAATTCAATGTACAACATTAGCGTAACTTTTTCAGCTTGAACAAAAGTAATACTTTTTATTGCCCCTTTTATTTCGTTCCGTCACTTTTTGTTCTTCAAGAAGTAAGTTCCATATCTAATATTTCGTTTTGTAACACTTCCCTGATTTTTGTTGTTGCGTTTTCGATTTATTGGGTAACTTTGTCCTAACGATTTTAGCAATAAAATTTATATGGCTTCTTCCAGATAAATATAACCGATAAAATCCCACTTTTATTGCATAATGTGCGTATTACGTAGCATATTATAAAACTGAAATTCTAATGAAAATAAGGTAACTATAAACACGTGTTCATGCTTATGTTTGGAATGAAATGTAATTATAAACCTGTGTCACCGTTTACAAAAATAAAGAAGGGGTTAAAAGGAGTGTATGAAATACATTTCTGAATATTCATTACATTTTTTTTCATAAATGAAAAATGTATATTATGTCTTTACTCTGAAGAAAATTATCTTCGGATGTACTTTTGAGAGCTGTTCTCTCTGCGCACGCGCACTTGTCTTGTATCGCTCAATTCACAGTTTAAGCGCATGGATAATTACTCTTCAAAAATTATTTTAAAGTATGGTCGATTATGGCGTATATTATAAATATTTGTCGTATACTACAAACTTTTCTCAGTGTTATATAAAGTAGTTTAATAGATTCGAGTACATTAAGTATAAAGTGATAAATAGTAGGAAGTTATTCTAGACACCAATCGACCAGGAAGTACTCCGTAGGGAGCGTTAGGCAGGAGACAGGGAGTGCTGGAACTCCCATGTCTCTTGTCACTCTCCTCTTTAGCTGATCTTTTAATGTGTCTCATCTACCCTGTGAGCAGTCCAGCATGCCCTCAAATACACGCTTCTCTTACTGTTCCTTATGCATCACTATTCCATGCATCTTACATACTCACAAGACAAACTGTTACTTTTCCTTCATATTGGAAGTTCGCTTTCATTCAGTCTGTCTCAAAGAAGAGTGACCGCTCTCAACCATCCAACTATCGTCCAAGTGCTTTGATTTCTAGTCTTTCTGCAGTTTTTGAGTCTATCTTTAATAGAAAGATTCTTAAACACCTCTCTTTTCACAATCTTCTTTCAGATCGTCAGTATGGGTTCCGCAAGGGACGATCTAATGGCAATCTTCTTGCATAGCTCTCTGACTTTTGGTCATGCTCCTTTCAGGATTTCAGTGAAACCTTTGCTATTGCGTATGGACAAGCTTTTGACAGAGTTTGGCACAAATCTTTAATTTCCAAACTGCCCTCCTTCGGTTTCTATCCTTCTATCTGTACCTTCATCTCTAATTTCCTTTCTGGCCGATCTATGTATAGCTGCGGTAGTAGCTAACCACTGTTCTTCTCCTAAAGCTATTAATAGTGGTGTTTCTCTGGGCTCTCTTCCGTCACCTACTCTTTTTCTTTTATTTATCAATGATCTGTGAAGTCGCACTTCCTGTCCTATCCATTTCTATGCCAATGATTCCAGTATTTATTTCTCCACTCGTCTCCCAAAGCGTCCCTCTCAACAGTCACTCAATGCTTTGCGTAAGGCCGCTATGGTGCACCTGACCTCTGATCTTTCTATTATCTCTGATTGGGGCAGAAAAAAACTTTGTGGCTTTCAATGCCTCAAAAACTCCTGTATGGAGTACGCTTCTCGTGTCTGGGGTGGTTTAACCGACACAGCTCTACTTGACTGGGTGGGATCAAAGGCTCTTCGTCTCATCAATTTCCCACCTCTTACTGACAATCTCTCTCTCTCTTTGCCGCGGTGTTGCCCGGCTTGCATTTAAAATTTTTATCAGCAATTAGCTGTTTATTGATTAGAGATTGTTGGCAATTCTGAATTCTAGAATTTTCTCTGTGAATCTTCTTAGAAGACGGATGACTGTACAAACCATTGATAAGGGGCCGTTCAAAAATTACGTAACGCTAGTTTTGCTAAAACTTGGCATCTCCCACCCCCTTATAACGTTCCGTAACAACGCTAGACCAGACACTCCCTATTAGGGGTTACATAACATCTTAGTGGGTGTCTGGTCTAGCGTTACGGAACGTTACAAGGGAGTGGGGGTGTCAAGTTTTAGCAAAAATAGTGTTACGTAATTTTTGAACGGCCCCTAAGCAATAGGGTCGTCATTGTAAAGAGTCTGCACATGAGTCTGGAAAGAGTTATAGGAAGATAGGAGAAGAATTTCGAATTCCATTTACGACGGTTGCTGCAGTTATAAAGAAATGGAAAGGCTTTGGAACAATCAAAACTCTACCAAGGTGAGGACGGCCTTGCAAGATTTCAGAACGTACACCTAGATGGATTGAAAGAATGGCTGTCGCGAATTCACGAGTGACTGCATGTGATATTTTCCAAACATTATGACTGTCTAAAGTTGATTTCCATCCTTCTACTGTACGTCGCACATTGAGAAAGATTGGTTTGCATGGAAGAGTTGCACGAAGAAAACCTCTGCTAAGAAAAGCGCACGAAGAAGCTCGTTTAAAGTACGCCAAGGATCATCAAACTGATGGATTTGCATTCTGGAAGAAAATTCTCTGGACAGACGAGACCAAAATTTAATTATTTGGGAACAACGAGCAATGGTATGTTTAGCAAAACATGTTGGACCGTTTGTGGTAGTTTGCTTCTTTGGAGAAGCTTTAGTGCTTTAGGTGCAGGAAAGCTTGTTGTCATCAATGGAATCTTGAATTCGAAGAAATATCAGGAAATTTCAGAAAAAATATATTGCCTTCAGTTAAGAAGTTGCGAATGGTTCGCAATTGAGCGCAGCAGCAAGCCAATGATTCAAAACATAAAAGTAAGCGCACCATAAAATGGTTTTAACAAAAGACGTTCAAGCTTGTCGAGTGACCCAGTTAAAGCCGAGATCTCAATTTAATCGAGAATTTATGGTTTGACTTGAAAAAGGCTGTCCGCAGGAGAAACCTTTCGAATCTGAATGAATCTTAGTGGAGGTAAATTGTGCGCACACACACACACACACACACACAAACACAAATATATATATATATATATATATATATATATACAGGGTGTCCCAGAATTAACTATCTATTTCAATGAAATCGGACAAATTTTTTAAAAACACACTTTTATTTATGTTTATCATGTTTAATATGTGTTAAAAATGTATAAATTTCTAAATTTTTTTCATAATTTTATTTTCATAATTTTTTCATTATCTGGTCCAATGAAAGACCGTCTGAAGTCATAGAATGGCAAAGAGACTCTCCAAAAGTTAACGTGTGGCTTGGAATGACCAAATCCAAAATTTATGGCCCATTCTTCTTTGCGGAAGCAACTGTAACAGGTACCGTCTACCTTGATATGCTTCAGCAGTTTCTCGAACCACAGCTTCTTGATGATGGCATTCTTGATAATGTTGTGTTTCAACAAGATGGAGCACCATGTCATTATGCTCTAATTGTTCGAGAATACCTCAACAGACGCCTTCCGAATCGGTGGATTGGACGTGGAGGACCTCGACCTTGGCCTCCGCGTTCTCCGGATTTGACACCCCTGGATTTCTTTGCATAGGGTTTCATAAAAACAAAGGTTTATCGCCAAAAGATCAATAGTTTAGCTGAACGTAAAGAACGCATCCAGTTGGCAGTGCGGGAGATAACACCTGAAATGCTTCAAAATGTGTTTCGCAGCGCTGAGGATAGATTTGAAATTTGCAGAGATACAGACGGTGCACATGTTGAAACTTCACAATAAAGTTTTGAATTATGATTTATAAATCTATTTGTTTTTGTATCATAATTTAGTAATAAACACAAAATTATGTCAGTTTTTATTAAATTTGTCCGATTTCATTGAAATAGATAGTTAATTCTGGGACACCCTGTATTTGGGGAACAGGTTTTCCTTTAAACATGTTTGGTTGAATAATCGACCGTAGTTTTTATTCATTAATTTATTATTGGTTTTCTCAATTTTGCGTATGACATTTTTCAGTAATGTTGATAAATTATAAATAATATTTCCAAAATTTTCCGACGTTTCGCTCTGTCCTCGAGCATCTTCAGGGAATTCGTTTAGACCGCCCTGACAAGAAATTTTCATTCTACGCAGAACACCTACGAAGATGGCTCCAAACGAATTCCCTGAAGATGCTCTAGGACAGAGCGAAACGTCGGAAAATTTTGGAAATATTATTTATAATTTACCAACATTATTGAAAAATGTCATACGAAAAATTGAGAAAACCAATAATAAATTAATAAATAAAAACTACGGTCGATTATTATTCAACCAAACATATATATATAAAGTTCGAGGTCTCCCTTTTTTTTCCTACCCGATATATATATATATATGTGTGGAGAGAGAGAGAGAGAGAGAGAGAGAGAGAGAGAGAGAGAGAGAGAGAGAGAGAGAGCTTCGAATGAAGATTTATTAAACTCCAAATCGACTTCACGCACACGATATGAATAGAAGACATTCCTGTACATCTGAAATTACTCACTTTAAATAAAAAATGTTCCGCTTTGTTAGTTATCAAACTTAAGTGTAAAAATTTACAAAGTTTAAAAAAATCTATTATGAAAAAATTAATCTTACACTGCAATGATTGTCTGTAAATAATATATATATATATATATATATATATATATATATATATATATATATATATATATATATATATATATACATACACACTCGTATATATTCTGGGGCCTGATAAGCACAACATCGTTTCGTTCGACGTGTCTTTTATATCAAAGTGCAAAGCACCAGATTCTGAGTTCCCTTCCAAGTTGGCTTCAACCGTTATGCTATTCAATAATGATTGTCATTAATACAACCCTTTGACTTCGAAAGAATTAGGGTTAAATATGAAACCATTACTGTACATTGAATGAGAAAGCATTTCTGGTCAGTACATCAGTGGTTTTTAAAGGGGACGACTCGAACTACTATTTTGGTCCAAAGCGCGAACACTTTTATTTGGTATAGGGAATGATCGATCACTGGGGAACAAAAAACAATTTTTTTCTTGGTGCCTGAGATTTTAGACCTTATTCTGGATATTTTCATGCCACTGATTCAGAAAATATCATCCATTTTGTTCTAGCAGCTCTAGTTTTTGAGATATTGCATACGTCATTACCTACTTTATTACCCTTCTGGAACGGTATTATGAGTTGCTCGTAAATCTAAATGCATCTGTATAGTTAAATTGTAGCTATGATTTTGCTGATGTTGCTGTTTTGCATGTGTATTTTACATGTACTAACGTGAATTCTTTCCTGTTACAGGTGTTGACATGGCTTCATCACGAAGAAAGTGCTTAAATCATCCAGATGTGTTTTGTTTTATCTGCGGAGAGTACACGTTCATTGAACAGAGAAAAACTATTACTGATTTTGTGAAAAAAGCTTATTTTTCCTATTTCAAAGTACAACTAGGGGACCAAGATAAGACATGGGCTCCTCATGTTGTGTGTAAAACGTGTACGGAGCATCTGCGGCAATGGACCAACGGAAAGAGGAGGTGCCTGAAATTTGGTATACCAATGGTATGGAGAGAACAGAGAAACCACAGTGATGACTGTTACTTTTGTTTGGTGAATATAAAGGGCATCAATGGACGTAACCGGAGTAAATGGACGTATCCTGACATAGACTCAGCTAGACGGCCTGTTTCACATTCAGATGAGATACCTGTCCCATCATTCAGCCATCTTCCAGAGCTCCCTCAAGAAGATGATGAATCTGCTACTGACAAAGAAAGCATATGTGGGCAAAATGACAGTGATTTCGAAGGACCGTCATCAGTTGCAGAAGGTTTTAGTCAACACGAATTAAACGACCTCATAAGGGACTTAAGTCTTTCGAAGAAATCGTCTGAATTGTTAGCTTCCAGGCTGGGAGAAAAAAATTTACTGCTGCCGGGAACCAAAATCACGTTATATCGCGACAGAGAAAAGGATTTACTGCCCTTCTTCTCAAAAAGAACGATTTAGTTTTCTGCAACAATGTGCGCGGATTGCTGATGAAAATGGGCATATCGGAATACACACCAAGTGAATGGCGGTTATTCATAGATAGCTCCAAACGGAGTCTAAAATGTGTTCTTCTACACAACGGCAACAGATACAGATCAATCCCAATTGGTCACTCAGTCGGTATGAGAGAAGAGCACGGGACAGTCGCCCTAGTCCTAGAAAAGATATCATACCGAGACCACCAATGGGTGATCTGTGTGGATCTGAAGATGGTGAATTTTCTCCTGGGCCAGCAGAGCGGGTACACCAAGTACCCGTGCTTTATATGTCTCTGGGACAGTAGAGCTAAAGATGAGCACTGGGTGAGAAGACAGTGGCCTCTGAGAGAAAACATGGTGGTTGGAGAAAAAAATATCATCAAAGAAGCTTTGGTTGACAGAGAAAGGATCATATTGCCACCACTGCACATCAAACTAGGTTTGATGAAACAATTTATAAAGGCTTTGAACAGAGATGGGACGTGTTTTGGCTACATATGTAGAAAATTTCCTGCGCTGAGCATGGAAAAGCTGAAGGCAGGTTTTCGATGGACCGCAAATCCGGGAACTCATGAAAGACCCGCGTTTCCAAGATTCAATGAACAACATTGAGGCACGTGCGTGGTCATCGTTTAGTATGGTTGTGAAGAATTTCCTTGGGAACTATAAGGCCGATAACTACGGTGAACTAGTGGAGAATATGCTCTCTTCTTTTTGTAAACTTGGCTGTAAAATGAGCATCAAACTGCATTACCTCCACAGTCATTTGGATCGTTTCCCAGATAACCTCTGTGATCTAAGCGAGGAACAGGGTGAACGATTTCACCAAGAACTAAGGACCATGGAAGAACGGTACCGCGGACGATGGGATACTCACATGATGGCAGATTACTGCTGGAGCATCCAACGCGAATGTCCTGGCACATCTCATCGCAAGAAATCTCAGAAACGCGGTTTATGTGAGATGTCTCAATGAAAGAACTTTTTTTGCCGTTCGTGTCTCAAGCTTGTTTGAATTTAAGAAATATTTTTCGTACCTTATGCTTGTTTGATGTTAATACACTATTTTTGCTGACATTCATCATACTTTTGTATTCAATTGACAACAACAGTGATTGCCAGTCAGCAATTATATAATATTATATACATTATATAGAAATATATATAGATATATATCATATCTTGATAAGCAGAGCTGATGGAGAAAAACTAATGTCATTTTTAGAATCAGCGACCTCAATATACCCAGAAACAGGTCTAACATCTAAGTCACCAAAAGTTGTGTTCCCCAGTGAATTATACGACGCAGGTTCAAATATCAGAGCAGAGTATGGTAACGACATGTATTAAAAAATGGTTTGATTCACAATTTATTAAGTTTTTTTTAAACAATTTTCCAAAAAGTATTTCTAAATAACAAACAAAAGATTAGAATGTTTTTAACTCCAACGCAAAAGAAGAAAAGTATAACGATTTACTTTAACGAACTAATTTTTTAACAATTACGAATCTTAAAAATTTAATACAGATTATTTAACATTCAACCAAACTTGAGTCAGTACAGTATATATATATATATATATATATTAACGTAAAGAACGACGCTTGTATAGAAGAACGTTCCGCACAAGATGAGGAGAAAGAACGAACAAATGAAAAATGAGGTAACCACCCGGGAATCGAACCCGGGATCTTCCGATTGCCAATCAGATATGCTAACCACTACACCATGGGCCTCGAACGTTCTTCTATACAAGCGTCGTTCTTTACGTTAATTATACTGTGTGTTGTTTGCAGTTAAAATGTGTATATATATATATATTATATATATATATATATATATATATATATATATATAAAGTCGAAAGCTTGTGTAGATACGAAAAACTTATTATAAAAATATTCAAGCAAATTAACAATAATTAAAAATTATTTATAATTATTTATAGTTACAAAGGAACTTGGCTTCAGCCACAAAATATTCCCAAGATCAGTCGCAAAGAATGTGTATACGTCTCATATAGTTCTAAAAACTTGGGCGGAAGAAAAGTAAATTTGTCTAACAAAAAGAACGAGCTAATTTCTAATTTATGAATAATTTCCTTGAATTTTGCCAGTTCTGGCGAAGAAACTGCAGTGATTAGTACCTCTTTGAAAAGTACTGTGGACTTCTTGAACCAATAGAAAAATCTTCAAAACTGCCTATTCGACAGTTGTTTTTGAATTTATAGACTGATTTAGGGGCTCATAATTTTAAAGTAAAATTAATATTTTGGTGATTACGTAGAAAGTATACCGTACCATGTTCTTTGAATGTGAAGTGCTTAGAGTTGAATGCCAAACTAACAATTATAATTAGATTTTGGTAATGGAAAAAATCTTGAATGGTGTCGTTAATCTTAAATTTACACTAAGAATTTGTATAAAATCTACATACAGGGTGTACATAAAGTCAGGATCTATTTTTGTGAAGCACTTGGAAATTATATGGAATTCAATCATAAAATGATAAAGTTGTAACATTTATTAAATAATTAAGAGTAGGATTCGACGTGACGCCCATCAGTATCCCTGCACAGCTCAAATCGTTCCGCAGCATTTCTAAACACATTCTGGAGCATTTGCGGGGTTATGTTATCTGCAGCAGTTCGTATACGTGTACGTAAGTTTTCAAGACTCGTAATCTTCGTCTGATAGACGTGCGATTTGATAAAGCCCCATGCAAAGAAATCTAAAGGGGTTAAATCTGGTGATCTCTCTGGCCAAGGTCTTTGGTTGCTTCCGCGTCCGATCCAGCGATTTGGAAAACGTCCATTTAGATAATCCTGAACAATTTTGGCATAGTGACAAGGAGCACCATCATGTTGATAGACGACGGTACTAACAATCCTATCCCCAATCAGCTGAAGTTCAAGGAATTGCTGCAACATGTCCAGATAAATAAGCCCCGTAACTGTAGCTTCAGCAAAGAAAAAAGGACCATAAACCTTAGATTTTGTTAAACCCATCCAGACATTAACTTTAGGTGAGTCTCTTTCCCAATTTTGGACGAAATCATTCGGTCTTTCATCTGCCCAAATTCGACAGTTATGGCGATTTACTTTTCCACACGTATGGAAAGTGGCTTCATCACTTCAAAGTGGCTTCAGAATGTTGTCCATTAAATTATCACTCCAGATTTGTTCTACGAGATCAGCACACACAGCACTTCGTCGAGGGAAATCTTCCTCATGTAAATCATGTAAAACCTGCAAATGATAGCTTTTCTTTTGCAAATTAACTTTCAGAATTTTGTGCACAGATGACGTCGGGAGGCCGAGTCTGTGTGATGCAGCACGAACGGACGTACGTGGCTCCTCAGTGATAATTCCGCGTACTGCATTCACGGTAAGATCTGACATACACGGTCGTCCTGATCTTGCTTCATCATTTACAGATCCCGTTCGTTTAAATTTGTTCACCAATTTTCGTATTGTCTTGTCTATTGGCCCCGGCTTATGAAATCTCCTTCTAAACTTCTCTCTGATGTCATTGTATTTCTTTCCCTCGATTCGCCAAATTACTATTGCCACACGCTCTTCTGTATTCATTCTAAGGGCTTCTGAAAAGAAAAATAGAAAAAAATAATTATTTCACAAAAATAGATCCTGACTTTATGTACACCCTGTATATACTTTATATAAAAACTTATAATTATAATTTCAAACCAAAAATGTTGTCATCAAAATTTTTGATCGAAGGATCTGAAAATAAAAAATTTCCTTCGTCCGACCTACTGGCATATATATTATATATATATATCAGTGGCGTGCGGTGATTTTTCGTCAAGGGGAAGCAATTCAAGCAAAAACAACAAAGATTATATAAAATAAAAATAAAACTTTAAAATACTCGTATATAATAAAAACAAAACACATATAATCATCTACTTACTTTACTTATAGGTTAATTCTATTCTTTTTTCTTTTTTATTAAATATATCTATTATTTCTTTGTAAAAGGCATCGGTTTTCATATCCTTAAGAAGCTTTTTCTCAATTGAGATTAAAGCTAAACTTGCAAGCCTTTCTTACCCTTGCGCATTTCTAGCATAGTTACGTATTCGCTTTAAATGAGAGAATGACAGCAGACAGCACGTAAAGTTGCCAGATATTTCAAGAAAATTAACTATAAGATCTGGACAGCGATTTCTAAATTGCTTCCTTTTTGACATAGGGAAGGATAAATAACGATAAATATATATTCTTTTTCGCTTAACATGGCCATGGAATTTTTTAGTAGAAAAACTATATATGAAACTTGTATTCAATAAATACTACATTATTAAACATTAAATGAGTTTTTAGAATGGAAAGAAACAATTTGTAACAGTAAAAAAAAAGCGAAAGTCATTGGGAAAAAGGATGCATTTCGTCAATTGTTGTCCAACTCGAGATTTTTTGCGTCGGCTTTCTTAAAGGTTTTTGCACGAACGGCAACCAATGTATATACTATGTATCCACCTGATTACCAATCAAATGCTATAAATAGTATAATAAAATGATTTTGTACAAATTATTAACACATATTGAACTGTTTAAACTTTAAAGTATAATACAGCATTTTCTTCTTTCTTTGAATAGGGAAGCATTGCTTCCCTTGCTTCCATGGACCGCACGCCACTGATATATATATATATATTAGTGATGTAGCGGATGTCATTTTTTTCACATCCGCGGATGCGGATGCGGATGTTTGATTTCAACATCCGCGGATGCGGATGCGGATGTCTACATTTTCGTTATTTTTTAGGATATATTCGAGATTTGTTGTGTTTAACGTATATAATAAGTTATTATATAGAGAGAGCTGTAGCTATAATGTAGTATAATTGATTAATTGTACAATAATTGCTGTACTTTTCTCTGAACATATAAAATAATATCAAGCATCTAACTAATATAGAAATCAATTAGTGAATTCGTCTGCAAGTAAATTCGTTATATTTTGTTGAGTTTCAGCCACAATTAGAAACCATAATTGTGTTACCAGGATGCGGGACGTGAACCCAACTCAAATGCACCCCACCGACCTCTTTCCCCAACCTCCTCCACCCTTATAGAAAGAGATCTTTAATTAGCTTGATAACTATTTATATTAAGTTTAAAGTTTTATTAGGCATATTTATAAATGAGTAATTAAAATAAAGTAAACTAAGATGTTCATCGTTTAATGTTCAAACTTAATTATAGGAAGGTTATGCTTAAGGAACATTAATTTTTCTGCCTTTTCTGCTGCCAGTCTGTTTCTCTTTTCATCATATATTAATCCAGCACTGCTAAATAATCTCTCGCTTGGTACGTTTGTTGGAGGACAGGCTAAATGTTTCCTTGCAAGTTTACTCAAGTATGGATAGATATTCTGCGTATTTTTCCTCCAACTAATAGGATTGTCACATGCAGCCAGGCGTTTTTCTTGGTGATAGCTCTCGATCATTTTTACTACATCTTTTGACATCGCGTAGGTCTCGTCATTGCTGCTTTACTCAAGAAACTGAGAGACAGATTCTGTGATAGATTTGCTTGTTGAAGGTGTTGGTTCTGTCACTGAAACTTTTATTCTTTTGGTGGGTGGCGAAGCGACAGATTCAAGAGATTGAAGCTCTTCACCTGCTTTGCCAAGTGATGATTTAACTCGTTCTAATGTACTAGGTGAAAATAACTTAGCTTTGTAACGTGGATCTAAGTAGGTTGCAAGAGAGTAACTTCATACAAGAACAGCCTCTCGTCTTGTCGCTTGCATCACTTTTGCGCACAATGAACTAGTTCTATTAATATAGTAGAATTTGATAATTTCCGCTTATTAATGACATTTTATCTCAACGGTCCACATCCGCACGACATCCGCAGTCCAAAGTGCGGATGCGGATGCGGATGCGAGAAAATGTGCGGATGTTCCGCGGATGCGGATGCGGATGTGACCTACATCACTAATATATATATATATATATATATATATATATATATTAGTGATGTAGGTCACATCCGCATCCGCATCCGCATCCGCGGAACATCCGCACATTTTCTCGCATCCGCGTCCGCGTCCGCATCCGCACTTTGGACTGCAAATGAAAATGGGTAAAGGCAGCAAAAGCCATGTTGCAAAAGAGGAGGAGGAATTTGTGTAAATTTGTAGAAATCTTTAGCAAATGCGATTAACGCCTAAATAATAAATTTGTATGTAATCAAATAAATTATCTTTTCCGATTTTTGACTAAAAAACAGTATACAGGGTGTCCACAATGTCTTGTCACCCCAGTAAATCGTGTAGCTGCACGATTGAATCGGTTCTGGAAATCTGCACGAATATTTTCGATGGTTTTTCCATTACGTCGTTGCTCATGGACCCAGGTACTAGCCAAGATACGTCGTTCAATCGCATAGTTGCTATTATCACACATTTGAATTGAATTGAATTGAATGTGAATTAAATTGAATAACCTTTATTAATAATAAAATAAATACATTTGTTTTACAATTTACAATGCAATAAATAATTGTGCAGTTGGACTATTTATTTAATTTAATTTGGACCTTCATTTCAAATGGGTCTGAAAGAAAAACGAAAATCAGTATTTTACTGGGATGACAAGACAGTGTGGACACCCTGTATCATGTAATAAGAATGATGTTTTTTTTTATTTATATTTCTTTTGTAATTTGTAAACTCTGGAGAAAGTTATTAATTCTAAAGCCTATAATTGTAAAAAGTGTCAGCCTGCTATCGAAGTTGTGCGCCCTAGGTTAGGCTAGGATAGATTAGGTTAGGTTAGGATTATTATTTTTCCCGAGGTTGAGCTCTCGCGGTTAGGTTAGATTAATTATACAAATCTGGGGGACACCTGTAGGAATGAGCTTACTCCATGTCAGAACTGTGTCACCTAAATGTTGAAACCAAAACAAAATTTGTCTTATTATTATTATTATTATTATTATTATTATTATTATTATTACAAAAATATCATCGCATAAGTTCGTCACTCTTTCGCAGACATCGGTGGTGTGTTGTGTGTGTGTGTGTGTGTGTGTGTGTGTGTGTGTATGTGACTGGGCCAAAAAGAAAGGGACGATGGTCTCTAGGGAGCCATCGCGCTGTGATTAGTGTCGCGAAAGAAGGTACCAAATCCTTTAAGCGTTAAAAGAAAATTAATTTGTATGAAAGGAGGCTTTTAAATCTTTTAAGACTATAGAAATGATGATGATGATATATATATATATATATATATATATATATGAATGGAAAATGTAGAAAATTCTAGTTTGTCTTCCTCACACTTAATACACAAATATCAGTATTCATGTACGTTTTTAAATCCTGCATCGAACCGAAAATTATTAAATTCTACTATATATACAGGGTGTCCCATAAATCTGGTCTCACAGGAAAATTTATTTTAATTAAATTTCGAAAAGTAATAATACATTAGAACTAAAACAAATGTTCAAATTGATGTCTTGTTTTGGAACCTTTCTTTTTTGTTGCAGGTAGAATAACACAATGACTAATATGGAAATGAGTTACACTCCTGAGGAAAAGGCGAAGACCTTTTCCTCACGAGTGTAATTCATTCTAATATTAACTCATTGATCGATGAAATTAAGCGACTTTGTGCCTGGAGCGTGCTGCATCATATCAGGTGGCCTTTAAACATTATATCCTTTCAATTTAACTTTTTTATCTTTTAAAATGGTGGCCGTTGAAGTTCATAGTGTAACATCACACTATTTTAGGGGGTTCGTCTTATTTAATCTTCCTGTCGCGAGTAGATCACATTAGTTATTTTTGATGACTTCCCGTCAGGAAAATGACAATCCCTAAAAAAAATTCAGGTTGAATGACTTCTGGTACTTCTCAAAATGCGTCGTATAGATTTTTTCGTCGGGCAAATAGTCAGGATTTCTCAGGGTTCGATTTATAATGAGTCAATTTAAGACAAATTGAATAGGACTTGAATAAAAGGAAATTAGATTTTATGATATTATTGTTCCAAAGAAGCTCGCAAATTAAATCAGCCAGATATGTATTGATATGGTTATAAATTTAAATGAACTTAATAAATCTATATTATCTTAAAATTTTAAAGTAAATTATCTTGGAGTTCCAAGTTTCCAAGTAAATATAATAATAAGCTAACCAGAGCCCACAGAGCCCGCGTTAGTCGTGCCAAGTTCTAGAGAGACTGCACATCGGCCCAAGAAGTCTAAATATCTTACTTCATACCAGCCTTTTTATAAGGACAAGGTTTACACGTGACCGGATTCTTTTGACGTAGTAAAACTATCTTAACAAAGCGTGTCAATTTAAATGCATGAATTGAATAATTGAATTGAATAATCTTTATTAATAATAAAATAAATACATTGGTTTACAATTTACAATGACATAAATAAGTGCGAAGCTCGACTATTTATTTTATTTAATTTGGCCCTTAAGCATTAGGCTTTACTGGGCACTTATTAAAAATAAACAGCTAGTTACTATTAATTAATAATAAATAAATAAATAAATAAATAAGTAAATAAGTATTATTAATAGTTAACGTATGTATTAATCTTAAACTATGATCATCGATATGACAAATGCAAGGTCACCATTGAAGGTACAGTATTATACCAATACCATACTGTACGAAGAAACCAGTATTATACTCGTACATAAGAGACAAGAAATGAACAATCACAAGCAATCTGTCTTTAATACTAGATTACACACGAGAAATTAATAAACAATAGTAATGAACATTAATCCTAGCTTTTTGTTAGTATGCCATTATTAATCGGGATTTCAACTTGGTTTTAAACGAATTTACATTCACATTATTTCATAGTTCCAATCCAATGAAAATAGATAGTTTTTGAGATGAAGACAGTCTAAATTGAGATATAACATGCTTTGATGTACAGTATTTCTGGTCTGATACGAGTGGATTTCTTGATGAGTTACAAAATATCTATTTACCCATTGTAAATTAATGATTTTGTTTTTACACTTGTAAATATAAATAAAATGTGCCAGTTTGATTACATCATTGAACTTTAGTAGGTTTAGCTCTTTAAATAATGCACTAGAGTGATCAAGGAAATCAGCATCAGATAATAACCTTATTGCTCTTTTTTGGATGACAAAGATACCGTTTAATGCGGTGTTAACGGAGTTTCTCCAAACAAGAGTACAGTACGTTATATAAGGAATAACAAGAGTATGATAAAGAGTCAATAAACCCTGTTTAGGGACTATATTTCTAAGTTTAAACATTATAGCAACGCTCCTTGAAATTTTTTTCACACTATAATTTACATGATCACTCCATTGCAAATTCTTATCTAGCATTACATCAAGAAATTTTGTTCCAGTACACTCCTTTATAGCGATTTCATTAACATTAAGTCTATCAAGATATACATTTCTTTTATTAGTAAAAATCATAAAATTTGTTTTACTGGCATTTATGAAGAGTGTATTGGTGGTCAGCATTTCATTACACTAATGAATTCTGAATTAAATATATTCTTAGCTGAATTAACATCTTTGCAAGAAAACGACACCGTTGTATCATCTGCAAACATTATGAAGTTCAGTATATCAGATGAACGTGGAAGGTCATTTATATATAATAAAAATAACACTGGACCCAGAACTGAGCCCTGTGGCACACCATGTTTAACAAGCGCTTTAGTTGAGCAAACTTTATTTACTGATACAAAATGATATCATTGGACAAATAACTTTTAAACCAATCACTGATTGCTCCTCTAAAGCTGTAACAATATAATTTATTAAGTAGAATATTATGGTCTATTACATCAAACGCCTTACTCAAATCCATAAATATTGACATCATTGTTTCTTTGTTTTCCTTGCAGTTGCATTTTCTATAAGATTTAAAATAGCTATTTCCGTTGTTTTATTATTATGGAAGCTATATTGATTTGGAGATAATAAATTGTAGGATTCTAAATATTTCTGCCATTTTACAATGCTTTCAAAAACTTTGCTGAACACAGATAATGAACACACCGGCCTGTAATTTGTTGCTAGTGTAGGATCACCCCCTTTAAAATGGGGTGTTAAACAACCAGTTTTTAGCATTGATGGAAATATTCCTTTGGAAATACTATGAATGATAATTTTAGCCAAAGTTACAGATATCTTATCTTTAATAAGTTTCAATATAGGTACAGGAATGTTATGAATGTTATTTTTTTATATTTTTTAATTTACCAATAATATTCGATACCTCAGTAGAGGTAGCAGGAACAAAAGAAAATGAATTTAGTGGGCTGGGTGGCATAATTCTAGAGGTGAGTGAACATTATTTTATGATTGTGAGCGAAGCTTATTCGCTATTGAAGTAAAATGTATATTTAAAGAGTCTGCAATAGAAGTATCATCAGTAACTTCTTTCCGAGTTAAATTTAGCGTAACCTAATTAACTTTAACGATTCTCTCTTCTGTCGTTAACGAAAATCATCCTAGATTGTACTATTAATTTATTATAATTATACCTTAAGACTCAAATTTAATTAAAATTCCTTATTTCCAGGTTGGTTGTCTGGACAGCCTTTTTTAATTATCGAAAATATTCCTTTGTCTCTAAAAGTTGACAGAGTATAGATTAGGCTTTCATAGTTTCACCATGTCATAGCTTTAGTGCGTCATAAAAAGATAGCTAATTAGCAAATTTATACAAAAAAATACAAACTTTTCTTCTTCCTTCTCATTATTCTATCTTATAATTATATTTATCCTTATTCTACAATAACACTATTATTTTTTAATTTTATTTTATTTTTTCTCGTGTTTTTTATCAGAAGCCATTAACGGACTAAGATCTTAGCAGGGATTATGAAATCTTGTCAAGAATTAAAATTTTGCTCTACTGGAACTTTCCTTTTTCCCCCTCTTTTTCCCCTAGTTTCCTCTCACTCCCCTCCCCCTTTTCCTCAGTGGCACTGGCACTGGACGATCTCCTCAAATGCACTCATACTGTAAGAATAAAGTTATATTCATAAATATTTAATTAAATTAATTATTTGAGGTTAAAACGATTTCAATAAAAAAATTATTTTAGAATTACTTTAAAATGAGTTAAATATGAAGTGAAAGATTTTTCTTTCTTGTTTTTTCTTACAACGTAAACAATGATTGTACAGGGTGTTTATAAAATCACGCAAGTGAATATTGTGAAGTGTACATGCATATTCACTTGCGTGACTTTATGAACACCCTGTAGTTATAATTGGAGTTATAAATAGTTAGAAATGCTACAAGCAAGTTAATTGAACGAAGCTTAGATGTAACTTAAACGCAAACCCAATAAAACTGACTGATATTAACTGTAATATATTTACTGTAATAAATTGACTAATAAATTTACTGTAATAATCAAAGTGACTGTAAGTGAACTGTAAGTTCTGTACTGGAGACAATTATTGTATGAAATGATGTAACGGGAAAATAGTGCCACCGGTTTTCACAGAGGCTGCGTGATCGAGTATCAGTATCTGCAGCAAAGAACACTACAGACGTCGCTCTTCACTTTTTATTACCTCCAGATAGGGAGGTTGATGCAGTTTATAGGCCGCCTCTGTCAAGAAGTTTAACACCTATTTGCTAATAAAAATGCATCTCGTCAAAACTGGGTTGGAAATTCCATAATTTTCAGCTTTGATTGGAGCAGAGAACTCCCGGGGAGTAATCAGTAAGACTTAAATAAATTACCGTAGATTAAGGCTGTATTTTCTGATTGTTTTACAAAACTTTAAAGTGCGAATGATGGCAAGATGTCTACAGCGGGAGTAATGTTGGGGTTGTTTGAAAGAGTTAAATTGTAAGGAAACTAAGGCCACAAAAGGGGTTCTATAAATAATAAAGAACACTTGATAAATTTAATAACGGGTTGAAAAATGGTCGAAGGCTGAAACATACTGTAAAGAGGGCAGTATGGGGGAAGACAAATTATATAAGGATATAGTTAATTAACCCTTATCTATGGAAGTTGTAAGCAAGTTTTATAAATATTCATTAAGCAAATGAACATTCATATTTTGAGATGCATTCTTTTAACTACTAAATCATGAATGACGCGACGCTGAGCCATAGGAATGATTTTCCGATGGCACAGTTAGATTGCAACATAAGTAAGGGAAAAAATAATTTATATGATATGTGGGAATCGCATGAATTATGCGAGCCACATACAGTGGCGTTAGAAAGTAATGCACCACCTCCAAATCTTTGTTTTTGTATGTTTTGGTTAAGAAATTGATATTTTTTTCGCGTCTTTATTAATTCATGAATTCTAAAAAAAATTCTATCATTGGCAAGAGAATTTTATAGCGTATATTATTTTAATTAGAGAGTTTGGGGAATTTGAAAATACGGTAGGTTTTTTACTGATTAAGTGACCACACCGGAAAAATGCTGCCCTATAGGAAATATTCATTATATACTGTAATTTAGATTTTAGACTTTCAAAATTAGGATTAAGTTAAAAAATACTGTTTTTATAACCTTTTATTTGCTTATAACATAACACTTGAAAATACTACAGGACTTTTCTTAGTATTTTATTCATGGTTCCTTCTACAATATTCAGTCTTTCTACTACCGACACGCATCTCCAAATCATGATAGACGTTGGACGTTTTATTGTTTGAACTATACATTCGGGTTTGAATTCGTCTCTAATAAAACGACTCACATAGATATTGCCATTGTGGTTATTAAACTTTATTCGCACTCGGCGTCATTCCCATTTCATTCCGCGCCCAAGAGTGGGAAAATGAGAAAGTGAGAATTTCAAAGGAGGCATTTTCAAATCGGTCTATTCCTAATTCATGTCATTATCAATCTCATCCACGACCTTTCCTACTTGAACCTGGGTTAGGTTACGATTGGTTAGGATACGATTAGTTAGGTTAAGATTGGTTAGGCTAATGATAGGTTAGGTTATGATTGGTTAAAATAAGTTAGGTTAGGAAATATTAAACATTCCCACTCGGCGCCGTCTGCCGCGAATGGGAATGTAGTGACATTGTTTCCCAAATCAAGAAACTCTTTTCTCAAATGTGGATTTTTCACTTACGCACATTATCACTTGTGGACCGCGAATGGGAATGACATGTTATGAGAGGTAATCGTTATTGACACTTAAAAGTTGATTCATTACTAAAATTTACTTTTTTCCAATCTTTTGACCACGTTTTGCATTCTCTAGCTCATGCTAACTACACTTACGCTGCTTTCGGTAAGATCATGTGATTATATATATATATATATATATATATATATATATATATATATATATATATATATATATATATATATATCTTATATATATATATATATATATATATATATATATATATATATATATATATATATATATATATATATATATATATATATATATATATATATATATATATATAATGAATTTCACAATTAAACACGTGAAATGAATGAATGATATAAACCTACAAGGAAAAATAAAAATGATTCCAAGGTCTTTCGTGTATTCAGAAGGACACCTCGTCAGGTGACGACGAGGTGTACTTCTGAATACACGAAAGGCCTTCGAATCATTTTTATTTTTCCTTGTGGATTGCATCATTCATTCATTTTACATGCTTAATTGTGAAATTCATCATATATATATATATATATATATATATAGGGCGACAAGCATGACCTTCGTGAAATGAGGAATCATCACACGGAACATTTGAAAGGTTGAAATATATATATATATATATATATATATATAATATATATATATAATATATATATATATATATATATATATATATATGCTGTAAACCCACAAGGAAAAGAAAAACGATTCCAAGGCCTTTCGTGTATTCAGAGCTACACCTCGTCAGAGAATTCCCTGACGAGGTGTAGCACTGAATACACGAAAGGCCCTGGAATCGTTTTTATTTTTCCTTATGGGTTTGCAGCATTCATTCATTTCACATGTTTAACTGTGAAATTCTTATATATATATAGTATATATATATATATATATAGATTATATATATGATATATATATATATATATATATATATATATAAATATATATATATATACATTGTAACTGCAAACACGCAGTATAATTAACGTAAAGAAACGACGCTTGTATAGGAGAATATTCCGCGCAAGATGAGAGAGAAAGAACGAAACAATGAAAAAATGAGGTAACCACCCGGGAATCGAACCCGGGATCTTCCGATTGCCGGTCAGATATGTAGAAGAATTACGACATTTGTTTGAGTGAGGCCCGTGGTGTAATGGTTATCATATCTGACCGCAATCGGAAGATCCCGGGTTCGATTCCCGGGTGGTTACCTCATTTTTTCATTTGTTTCGTTCTTTCTCTCTCATCTTGCGCGGAATATTCTCCTATACAAGCGTCGTTTCTTTACGTTAATTATACTGCGTGTTTGCAGTTACAATGTATATAATGTACGGCATGCGGGAGGTGCCCCTTTGAGGCATTGGTTTCTGCCCGTATGTAGAAGAATTACGACATTTGTTTGAGTGAGGCCCGTGGTGTAATGGTTATCATATCTGACCGGCAATCGGAAGATCCCGGGTTCGATTCCCGGGTGGTTACCTCATTTTTTCATTTGTTTCGTTCTTTCTCTCTCATCTTGCGCGGAATATTCTCCTATACAAGCGTCGTTCTTTACGTTTTATATATATATATATATATATATATATATATATATATACCCTTATCTTTAAGGTTTTCAGAAAAAGATATTATTATTATTATTATTATTATCATTATCATTATTATCATCATTATCATCGGAAGCGGAAAATGCATTAAAAAGGAAATTAGGAACTAGAGAGAATTGAAGCCGCCTTCCCGACCATCGCGTGTCTTTAGAGTTATCGCTCCTACCCACTGCGCCACGTAGAAAGAACCCCAAAAAGGTTCGTTCAAGCGAGGCTATATTTACGCTCTTTCACTATGTTCCATTCAACTCCCTCGCCTTTATAGAACATATAAGTATTTTCCACCTAATTTAAGTGGAATTATGGCACTTCTTCTTCTTCTTCATAATGTTTATAATAATAATAATAATAATAATAATATTATTATTATTATCATTATTATTATTATTATTATTATTATTATTATTATAGAAACTACAATGAATTTCTATTGCGCGCAATTATTTTTTCTAAATCTCCTCTAATTGTCAATAATCGCTTTACTTCGCTTCTAATTATCGAAATCCCATCGCGGCTTCATTATTTACAAAATTTACTGCATCCTCAATCGCAGCATTACTATTCTTATGAATTCCAATTATCTATAATGAGTTATGTTGCTCCATGCATCGCATTCGTTGATTTTACATCCTGTTTATCACCTCGTAATGTAATTATTGAAATCTAATATTTTAGGGTAAAACTGTTTTAGATTGAGAGACATTGCTCTCTCTCTTCTCTCTCTCTCTCTCTCTCTTCAGAGATAGCTTCCAAGAGGCGCAAGGGAGACCGTGCAACACTTTAATACTTATATAAGGGAAGACAAACAACTAGCAGGACATTATAGACCATTTATTCTAACTTCTATTATAGGAAAGCTTTTAGAATCAGTTATTCGAGATTGTATAATTGAACAACTTGAGGGCAATATCTTATTAAACAAAGTCAGCATCATGGGTTTGGTAAAAATAATTTTGTTTAACAAATTTATTAGAATTTTTTCGTGACGTCATCAGTATATATGATTGTAATAGAGCGGTAGCTATAATATATTTAGATTTTCAAAAGGCGTTTGACAAAATTAGGTATAAACGATTGTTGAAAAATTTAAAGTTGTCATTTTGGTTGTTATTTCGAAATTGTCAGATCATTATCGTTTCAATGATAAAAGGTCGATTCACCAATATTTCATTATCATCATTACGCGGATATCAGTGTGCTACCTCGGTGTATATATTATGTATTTCAAGGATAGGTCCCAAACTTTAGAAATGAAATAAAAACACACTGTAATTTGAGAAGAGGTAGATTCTGTACAATCCCAGCTGTGGTGGGACAGGGGTCCATGAAAACGAAGATGAAAAATACTCTCAGCATACGAGGCCCAAAACTCATTTAAAACCCTTTAAAAGCCAACATTCCCATTTTTGAACATACCTTCTAAGTGCTGTATCATATTTCCTTTTGCACTTTTCTATAATCTATCGCTATATATGATCTATTGAAGATTTAATTAAGCACATTTATCCATATTTCGCATATGCTTTGATGTTTTAATGCAATTTTTGACCATTTAATTTTGCTGTTTATCGCATAATTTGGTATTACTTTTCAGCTTCAGTTTTCTGTAATTTCAAAACAAATGAAACCAACAATTAATATTTAAACAACTTGATATATAATGATTCTTTCAAATAATTTAATAAATAGTACGTTTAGGTATCATTTATTTATAAATAAAGGAGGTTTATTACAATGTTCCCAAAATGGGAACGTTGGCATGTTTAGGGTACAATTTCTCCCAGGTTTTGGAACAACAAAGTAGTACCAGTTATAACTTGTTAAGACCTGTTTTGCTAAATACCATACTAAGTGAGGCTGACGTTATTGCGATCTTACTCATTTCTCAACTCCATATGAAATTGTGAACATCTGCTGCTATAGTTCTAATGGATACGGCTCCATTTTATAAGTGCATTTTTTTCAGCCTTTCAACCTTTCAACTTTTTCGTGCGATGATTCATCATTTCACGAAGGTCAAGCTTGAATTTAAGCATTTCATATATAAATATTTAAAACAATGTTATATGCACTTGCTGCTACACAGAATGCACAGACAGCTGGGAATGACCAGATAATTAGCGAAGTCCAACTGCACATCAACAGCCAACAACAGTTGTAGTCACAAACTCACATTGATTTCGTCCTCGCTTTTACACTAGCAAAATCATCTACTATAATTTCCTGCAAGTCTATTGCACTTGTCAAATCATTTTTTATTGTTAGCAGCAATGTTCCCTCTAATTTTTTTTAGTCCATGTGCGCAAGAAATTTTCGTTGTGCATACATTTAGATTTATGGTGAAAAATTGTGCAAACTTTTCTGAGCGCTATTATCTTCAAAATGAAATATATATACAGGGTGTACATAAAGTAAGGATCTATTTTTGTGAAGCACTTGGAAATTATGGAATTCAATCATAAAATGATAAAGTGGTAACATTTATTAAATAATTAAGAGTAGGATTCGACGTGACGCACATCAGTATCCCTGCACAGCTCAAATCGTTCCGTAGCATTTCTAAACACATTCTGGAGCATTTGCGGGGTTATGTTATCTGCAGCAGTTCGTATACGTGTACGTAAGTTTTCAAGACTCGTAATCTTCGTCTGATAGACGTGCGATTTGATAAAGCCCCATGCAAAGAAATCTAAAGGGGTTAAATCTGGTGATCTCGCTGGCCAAGGTCTGTTGCTTCCGCGTCCGATCCAGCGATTTGGAAAACGTCCATTTAGATAATCCTGAACAATTTTGGCATAGTGACAAGGAGCACCATCATGTTGGTTCTAAGGGGATAGTATTCTAGTCTTAATTGACGTAATAGAATCTATAAATGGATCCATAAATTGTTTGAACAAAAATTTCTTTTTTTTCTTAGTGATGAGTCATATTGTATAAAAGGATCTACAAATTGTTTAAGCGTTCATTTTCTCCGTTGTAGTTGCATCGGAGTGACGTGTTTTATTTTTGGGTTCTCATCCCAAAGCAATTCTATTTATATCCCGAGGCAGATCGGCTGTAGTATTACCTAGCCGATTCTGCCTGCCTGCTTCTGGTGGTGGGATAGAAAATACTTCCTTATATGGAGTTAAATGATGACGTCATAATGTGTGGTTGACTCATCTAACGAAAAAGGATTACAGGACGCGACTTGAAATACTATTTTAAATGCCATGTAGCGATTAATTACATCATGTAGCCACTATTTGTTACGGGTGCGAAGCAAAGTTGGACATTATAAGTTTGAAAGCAAAATAGTATCCAGGTACAGTTCATATTGGTAGAGTACCTAAGTTTTCAAGACTCGTAATCTTCGTCTGATAGACGTGCGACTCGATAAAGCCCCATGCAAAGAAATCTAAAGGGGTTAAATCTGGTCATCTCGCAACACAAGGTCTGTTGCTTCCGCGTCCGATCCAGCGATTTGGAAAACGTCCATTTAGATAATCCTGAACAATTTTGGCATAGTGACAAGGAGCACCATCATGTTGATAGACGACGGTACTAACAATCCTATCCCCGTCGTCTACACCATGATGGTGCTCCTTGTCACTATGCCAAATTGTTCAGGATTATCTAAATGGACGTTTCCAATCGCTGGATCGGACGCGGAAGCAACCAAAGACCTTGGCCAGCGAGATCACCAGATTTAACCCCTTTAGATTTCTTTGCATGGGGCTTTATCAAATCGCACGTCTATCAGACGAAGATTACGAGTCTTGAAAACTTACGTACACGTATACGAACTGCTGCAGATAACATAACCCCGCAAATGCTCCAGAATGTGTTTAGAAATGCTGCGGAACGATTTCAGCTGTGCAGGGATACTGATGGGCGTCACGTCGAATCCTACTCTTAATTATTTAATAAATGTTACCACTTTATCATTTTATGATTGAATTCCATATAATTTCAAAGTGCTTCACAAAAATAGATCCTGACTTTATGTACACCCTGTATATATATATATATATATATATATATATATATATATATATAAATATTAAATACTTAATAAATATTATTTCCATAAGGTGATAGCTTGATCATTATGGTACTATTAAATGGATATTAAAAACTGTTTACAATATTATATATTCTTAAAAAGAAAACATTTTATCCATTCTAAAAATATGAATAAAATAAAAAATAGTAAAATAAAATTCAACAAAATAAAGAAATAAAATAAAAATAACATTAATTGAAAATGACTATTTTAGTTATCATTTCTCAAAACAATTTTTAGCATTTAGCAATTTAAAATAGACTATCAAGATAAATAAAAAATTATTTTATTTTTTATGAATTATGAGATAATTACTATTCGTTTTTACGCAAAAATAAGAAAGAGAAGGTTTATATTCAATGCGTTAATGTATAAAAGAAAAAAATGCAAATACATAGAGTAAAAAAAATCCGTATTGCGTAGTTGCGCGGACGTCGGCGAAGTCGGGCGGAAGGGGTTAATACTTAAAAGAGTGACTATAGAGTATGTTGATGCAAATGG
>JAJOZX010000153.1:725000-887500 GCA_023014485.1 Bathynomus jamesi
AGAGGGAGGACTGAGTCGTGTATTGTTGAACGTTAGGGGATAGTCGTGTGGAAGACTGTGACGAGTAGACAGATGGAGGAACTGAGTTTTCGAGGCATTGAAAACCACAAGGTTTTCTCTGCCCGAACCAGATATAGCAGAAAGATCAGAGGTCAAGTGTTCCATAACCGTCCTATGCGAATCATGGAGTGACTGTTGAGAGGAACGCTTTGGGAAACGGGTGGAGAAGTGAAGAGTAATCATTGGGGTAGGAGTGAATAGGACAGGAAGTGCCAAATAAAAGATCATTAATAAATAAAAAGAAAAGAGTGGGTGACAGGACAGAACCCTGAAGAATACCACTGTTGATAGCTTTAGGTTAGGAAAAGGACAGTGGCCATCTACAACCGCAGCTATAGATCGGCCACAAAGAAAATTAGAGATGAAGGTACATATATAAGGATAGAAACCGAAGGAGGGTAGTTTTGAAATTAAAGATTTGTGCCAGACTCTATCAAAAGCTTTCGATATGTTCAGCGCAACAACAAAGGTTTCACCAAAATCCCGAAAGGAGGATGACCAAGCGTCAGAGAGATATGCAAGAAAATCGCCAGTCGAGTGTGCTTTGCGAAACTCATACTGACGATCTGAAATAAGATTAGAAAGGCAGGAAATCAAAGCAATTGGGCGATAGTTGGAGGGTTGATAACGATCACCCTTCTTTGGGACAGGCTGAATGAAAACGAACTTCCAGCAGGAAGAAAAGTACCAGCTGAAATACAGACGAAAAAGTTTACGTAGCAGGCTGTCAACACTAAAGCACAGTTCTTGAGAACAACAGGAGGAACATTCTCAGCAGGGCCGGATTAAGACCTTTAGAGGCCCTAAGCACTTAAAAGATTTTGGTGCCCCATATATATGTAATTCAAAATATAAACAAAAATAAACCATAAAATAAAAAAATTTTTTTTGAAATGAAACAAAACTTACAGTAAGATGGAAAATAATGTTTATTTTTGTATATTTCCACTTCATTTATATTTGAAAAGTTTTCTCCTACTTTTTTTAATTGCAAAGTCTTTGATCAGATCCTCAAAACTAATCTTACGTAACACATCTGCTTCTATACTTAGTAGAGATAAGGCATCCAGCCTGCCTTGTTGCATAGTTGTTCTGTTGGCATTTTTAATATACTTCAACTGAGAAAATGAACGCTCAGCTGAGCAATTTGTGACCATTAATGTTAAAAATATACGAAAGGCAATTTCTACATTTGGGAAGGCACACTCAATATTGTCTTCTACAATTATTTTATAAAGTTTAGCATGACTGAATCTTGTTTTTACATTTACTATAGCACACGAAAATATTTAATCTATATGTATTTTTAATATGGCGCTCAAAGATTTGATATAAACAAAATAATAACGCAAAGCGTAAAGTGTGTGATTACAACGAAATATATTTATTCTCTCAAAAGGGTTGTTGTTCACTACAAATTCAAACAATGAAAAAAAATAAATACTATATATGAATATATATAATTCAGTTTTCAACAGCTTATAGGCTATAAGCCGCGATTATAATAGTATAATAAATCCATGGTAAATCCGACAATGGAAAATTTCTGTGGTGCCCCCCTTCCCTTGATGCCCTAAGCACGGGCTTATTTTGCTTAATGGTTAATCCGGCCCTGATTCTCAGTACCGTACGGCTTCTTACAGTTGAGCCCAGATCCGGCAGAAAGAACATCTTTGGAAGATATTCTAATTTCAGACATAATAAAGTCAGAGGGAGGACGAGATGGAGGAATAGCACCGGAATCGTCCGTGGCTGAGTTGGAAGCGAAAGTTTGATCGAAGAGTTCAGCTTTGTCAAGGGAAGAGACGGCAACTGAGCGGTCGTAATGGAAAAGAGGAGGAAAAGAAGAAGTAAAGTTAATGAAGAGGTTCTTAGCTAGATACCAGAAAGAGCGAGAAGAATTAGAATTCAATAGGTTTTCACATTTTTGTCTGATGAAGGAATCTTTGGCGAATCGAAGAACAGATTTTGTACGATTCCGGGCAAAAATATAAACTGAGTGAGTCAGGAGTTGAATGGCGACGGTATCGTCTGAAAGACTCCTCTCTGTTGCGGATGGCATTAGAACAAGTAAAGTTAAACTAAGGTTTTTTTACATTAGTAGTAGGAATAGAATATGCAATGTACGCCTAAATGCTCGAGAGAATCACCTCCGTGATGCGCTCAGCACACTAGGAAAGACCCCGGCCACAGAAGCAGCAATCATTCCATGGGAACTCGCAGAAGTACGGCCTAAGGACCTCCCAATCAGCGGCACCAAAGTGCCAAAGGCGCCTCCTCTTGGGAGAATCCAAAGGCCGGATTGGAGCGATCGGACAGGAAACAGATATAAGATAGTGGTCGGAGGATCCCAATGGAGAGAAAAGTTTGACGGAGTAAGAAGAAGGGTGAGAGATAAGAAATAAATCCAGAATGTTGGGCCTATCTCCAAGGCGATCTGGGATACGAGTAGGGTGCTGTACAATCTGCTCTCGGTCATTTAGAACAGAAATGTTAGTGAAATGTGAGGAAAGCCAAAGGTGGTGGTGAACATTAAAATCTCCTAAAATAGAGATTTCAACAAAGGGAGAGTGGGAAAGAATGTATTCCACTTTGGAAGTGAGGTAGTCAAAGAATTTTGGATAGTCAGTAGAATTAGGAGAAAAGTAAGCAGCGCAGACGTATTTAGTTTGAGAATGGCATGTAAGCCGTAGCCAGAGGGTATAGAATTCGAAAGATTTGAGTTCGGAAATACTTAATTTATTAATTGACTTTCGATTTTTGGTTAGTTATAAATATTAGATATTATATATTAGATAATATTATTCTGTAATTATAATTTTTTCACATACACTCCTTTTTTGGACAAGTTTTCGCCACACAACTGTGTTACCAGGATTCGGGACGGGGACTCAACTCCTCTTGCATCCTACCAACCACTTTCCTCAACCGACGCCACATAGCGTATGTTGTTGCCCAGCCTCATTTACCCCTATTCCCCAAGTCTCATCCAAATCTGGCCAGTGGTTTTGTCAGCCATAAGAGACAAAGAAAGAAAGAAAGACGCAGTTGTGTGTGTGTGTGTGTGTGTGTATATTTACATAGTGTGCATATACTGGAATGCTGAACAGCGTTCAGAACAGGCCCTTCCTGATCTACATGCTGGGAAAATATTAAATAAAGATATTGAAACATATTCTTTACGTTGATGAATATTCATGTTTTTTATAAATAATAAATTTGATCATGGAAAAAGCTCTGCTGCACACAAGAGTAAAAACAAATATTTCTTAAAAATTTGTTTTCATTAACTTTAGTAATATTTTATCAGTAAAAATGTATATATATATATATATATATATATAATATATATAGATATATATATATATATATATATATACGTACACACACACACACACACATATATATATATATATATATATATATATATATATATAGCTAAAGATTGAAATTGTAATATCAAAATGACTCAATTGAAGGAAAAATATGTCACAAAACATTCATTTAAATAATACACACACACACACACACACACACACATACATATATATATATATATATATATATATATATATACAGGGTGTTTGAAAACTTTCTGTACAAATTGTAATGGGGGATAGGCAACACCAAGACAAACCCTTTTCGTCTATAAGTGTATGTCCGCTGACGTCACCATTCGGCGCGAAAGGCCGCCGCTGCAATTGGCTAAAAGGTGAAGTGGGCTAGACTCGCGCTTGCCGCGGGCATTCTTAAATCGGACGTAGTACGCGTAACATGGAGCGCTTCACGACTGCTGAGATGGCTGACATGCATACAGTATGGTGTATGGGGCTGCCAATGGAAACGGAAGAGCTGCTGTGAGGTTGTACCGACAGCGCTTCCCAAACAGACGTGTGCCAAACCACCAAACGTTTGCGCATTTGCATCGGCGACTGCGAGAAACTGGAATATTCCATGCAAACATGCATGACACTGGTCGGGAGAGAAACGTGCGCACTCCTGACATGGAAGAAGAAATCCTACGGCGATTTGAGGACAATCCAAGCGCAAGCACGCGAGGTGTTGCACGTATCCTCGGTGTGAACCACGACCTGGTCTGGAGAGTGTTGCACGAGCAGCAGTTACATCCGTTTCATCGTCAGAGAGTCCAGGCATTACAACCTCGGGATTACCCTCTTCGTGTGGAATTCGCACGCTGTTTTCTGCAGCAGACAGCGGTGCAGCCTAATTTTCCGGCTTATGTGCTGTTCTCAGATGAGGCCTGTTTCACACGTGAGGGTGTGTTTAACATGCACAATTCTCACGTGTGGGCACATGCAAATCCACATGCTACACGGGTGCATGCTCATCAAGAACGGTTCGCCGTCAATGTTTGGGCGGGTATCGTCCATGGCAAGTTGATTGGGCCGTACCTGCTGCCTGCCCGACTCGACGGGCGGGTTTATCGGATATTTCTTGAAGAAACGTTGCCGGAACTGCTGGAAGATGTTCCCGTGGCTATTCGTAGACGAATGTGGTTTCAACACGTCCGATTTAAGAATGCCCGCGGCAAGCGCGAGTCTAGCCCACTTCACCTTTTAGCCAATTGCAGCGGCGCCCTCTCGCGCCGAATGGTGACGTCAGTGGACATACACTTATAGACGAAAAGGGTTTGTCTTGGTGTTGCCTATCCCCCATTACAATTTGTACAGAAAGTTTTCAAACACCCTCCTTTATGGACTTTAGTAAGTAAATACTATTCCAAAAACAAACAATGTTATAATTAATAATTAGATCAACTGTACGCCCTTGATAATTGGTTAGGTTAAGTCGTGATATTTTCGTTAGTTTTAACAAAAATATTCTGTCAAAATTGGTAGGGGGTAGGGGGTGGGGGGTGGGGGAGATAACCTACAAGTACCAAACTGAAATCGAAATGATATACTGTATATATCAGTTTTCCACCCCTGAATTTATAAACAGAAACTCTTACATATTAAAATATACTACATACTGAAACCAAGGCGAAAGCATTATATATATATATATATACAAACAAAACTCTCTCAGCGTACCTTAACAGCTCATAATTGAGTGGGTAATGTATCTGCTCTCAAAATTCGAATCTTCAGTGGCACTGGTTCGAATCTCACTGAGGTAAGGTAAATTTATTTCTAATGTATTCAATTTTAAAAATTAAGTTGTTGTTAGTATGTTGTTTCTGATTAACGTAAAATTGATATGCGTGTAATTACACTCGGTTCATGAAAATAAATTGAAATGGCATTTAAATGACATTTCCCCCGATAGATGGCGCCACCCCTTTCGCTTAAATAATTTTCAAGGAATCAGTTCCCCGAAATTATTTCATCAAGCATCGAAGTTTGATGAAAATAGTGTTATCTCCTGAAGGCACTTGTTCGATAAAGGAATGTCCTATATCTTTATAACATTTCTATTCTCAGTGTACATGGTAAATGCTGCGCTAAATATTTTTTCGGTTTTTTAACTTTGAATTTTTAACGCCAAATGTGTTTTGTGTGTTATTCTGTAATGTTCTTTTTGAGGTTTATCATTCTGCGCACAAAAAGATTTGCCTTTTTGTAGGACCCATTTCTCAGATTAGTATATATACGTACACACACACACACACACACACACACATATATATATATATATATATATATATATATATATATATATATATATATATTCGCCTGTCTGTTTGTTTGTTTGTTTGTCTGTTCTTTATGCAAGCGCAAACCGTTTGACCTAGAACTACCAAATTTGGCACGGGAACCTCTTATGGGATGAAGAATGTTAATAAATTAAATAATTAAAATTACTGGGCCCGAAGGCCTCAGCACCGCGATTAAACTACAGAAAAGAACGCAGCCGTGAAAATTTTGAGCTTTACATTGTGTCAAGATTTCTGAATCTTAACATTTTCAGGACTAATTATTTGGTCAATAAAACTATAGAAAAGAACACAGTCATGAAAATCTTGAGCTTCACATATAATTATTTTTTAGGACGACTTCAAACCATCTGACCTAGAGCTTCCAAATTTGGCACGGGAACCTCTTATGGGATGAAGAATGTCAACACAGAGTCGGTCAGCCTGTCTGTTTGTCTGTTTGTGCGAATAATTAAAAGAAGTTAATGTGGCAATGTTTTTTTGCAGTTTTTGAAAATTCCAACAACTTTACCATGCCACCAAAGAAACGGACAAGTTTGGGCAGATCTACATCAGCAGCCAGAAAAAATAAAGAAGCCCGGAAGCAGGAAAGGTCACAAGAAAGACAATCACGCCTTGAAGTTGACCGTGAACGACATGCAACAGCCAGAGCAAGAGAAAACCTCCAAGAAAGACAATCACGTCTTGAAGCTGTCCGAGAAAGTGTAGCAGCTACCAGAGCCAGAGAAACACCACAAGAAAAACAATCACGCCTTGAAGCTGACCGTGAACGACATGCAACAACAATGTGAAATTTATCCCGGGCAACGTCGGGTACCTCAGCTAGTATATATATATATATATATATATATATATATATATATATATATATATATATATATATATATACAGGGCGTCCCAAAAAAATGTATACACACTTTAACAGCTGATAGCTCAATTGATGTTTCTTTCTTTCCAAGTTAAACCCATTAGAATTAATAATGGCAGTCAGACTAAGCTTTGAACAAAGGAAATTCATTCTAAAATGCTACTGGAAGTGTGAAAACGCAGTTGAAGTGCAAAGACAGTTTAGGAGGGAGTTTCAAACAGATCCACCAACGCGACTTACCATCACTCGAATTAGAGATAAGTTTGAAGCCGATGGAACTGTTCAGAATGTCCACAAGAAGCGTTCCGGAAGACCACGGACATCGACAAGCCCCACAAAGCAAGAAAGAGTACTGGAAACGTATCACCAAAGTCCAAGAAAATCTGTGCGGCAAGCGAGTCGTGAGGTAGGAATTTCAGAATCGTCTGTCCAACGCATTTTGAAGCGCTGTCAATGGAAAAGTTACATTCCAAGATTAGTCCATGCTATTAATGAAGATGATGATGATCCGGACCGAAGAGTGGAGTATTGCGAGTGGTACTTGGCACGATGTGGATGTGGATTGGACGAAGGGGTTTCGTAGAATACCCTCCGCGTTCACCAGACCTCACACCACTAGACTTTTTTTTTATGGGGATACTTAAAAGACAAAGTCTACGCTATAAAACCTGCAACAGTCGCTGAATTGAGAGCAGCCATTGAACGAGAATGCACACAAATACCAAACGAAATGTTTCGTGATGTTTGCGATTCCATTGCTTCGCGTTATCAGCAGTGCCTGGACCAGAACGGACGTCAGTTTGAAAACAGGCGTTGACAAAACAATTAAATAATGTCTGTAGATTCTATTACATTTTGAAAATGAAATGTATTTTAATAAACACTGCCTTTATAATTATTTAAAGTGTGTATACAGTTTTTTGGGACGCCCTGTATATATATATATATATGCACAAATTAGACATACAGAGAAGAAAATAATGTAAAAGGAAGAGGACAGGGAAAATACATTTCGCAAATCTTAATTGATCTTAAACTCTTGACTGAGAAAGATGTCTTTGGGCAAAAGGAAATGGAAAAAAAATTAATTTAATGTTTAAAAAAATTTATTATTTGTATTGTCTTTCCGATGTAATATAATATACTGTACAAAATAATAGAAATTTTCATCTTTGAAGAAATTCGTTCAAGAACTAAAAGATAAAAAAAACTAGGCGTTGTTTATAAGGAAAAAAATTATAATCGTTTGAATCTTTAAGCAATAGAATAATAAATTACTACTAGTGTTATATAATAATATGTATATATATGATACCGTTGCCCATGTTGGGTTAACATCATGAAAAAGAAAAACTATAGTGTTTGTCATTTACCATTACTTATTCGGACTATAGTGGATTTAATTTTTCCAGAAGAGTTCCTTGTTCCATGCACAGTCTGTGTGTATCATAAAAAACCTCAGGGGACCATTCTGAGTTCTATCCCATGTGTATATATACACCGTATATATATATATGAGAGTGTATAACAGACGTTGATTTTACTCCAGAAGATGTAGCGAGAGCTATAGGACAAATGAAACCACATTCAGTTGCAGGTCCGGACAATTGGAATGCATTATTGATTAAAAACTGTAAAAATGAAATAGCTACACCTTTATACTGGATATGGAGAAGAGCCCTAAACACTGGGGAAATACTGAGCATCTTTAAAAGAGCAAACATTGTCCCTATATATAAAGGAGGGGACAGATCTCAAGAAAAGAACTTATAGACGAGTGTCATTGACCTCCCACCTCACCAAATTATTTGAAAGAATAGTTAGAGAGAAAATTTACGATTTCTTGGAGACACTGAAAAGATTCACCGAAAATCAGCACGGATTCCGATCAGGTAGATCATGCCTATCACAACTAATAGAGCACTACAACAATATCCTAGATGTACTGGAAGGCAATGACATCTACGATGTCATATACACGGATTTTGCTAAAGCTTTCGACAAATAACAGGCAAAGTGGGAAAATGGATCTACAACTTCCTCAGAGAACGTCTACAGGTCGTCAAAATTCAAGGTATATCATTATCAGAATCAGAAGTACACAGCTCAGTACTACAAGGTACAGTACTGGCCCCACTCCTGTTCATTATCATGCTAACAGACATAGACAGTGGAGTAAAAAGCAACAGTATAGTAACATCCTTTGCAGACGATACAAAGATCAGCAGAAAAATCAGCGATATAAATGAAGTGGAGACCTTTCAGAGGGACACGAACAAAATATACGAAATTTCAGCTCTTGAGGTATGGTAGAAATGAGATACTTAAACAGGCTGCATATTATGCTCCAGATAGACAGGAAATTCAGAGCAGCACGAAAGCGATTGATCTAGGGGTAATAATGACCGATGATGCGAAATTTGAAACACAAAATCAGATAGCTATAAATAAAGCAAAGAGAGTTGTGGGACAGGTACTAAGAACGTTCAAAAGAAGGAACAGGACAGTAATGATTCCCCTGCTAAAAACACTGATTATACCAAAACTTGAATACTGCTCAGTCTTGACGTCCCCATATAAAAAGAAAGAAAATAATAGACTAGAAGAAACTCACAGACATTTCACAGCAAAGATTGATGGTTGCAAAGAGCTCAACTACTGGGAAAGACTACGTAAACTAAATCTGTACTCCCTGGAAAGAAGAAGAGAGAGGTACACCATAATCTACATATGGAAAATGATCGAAAAACTGAGAGCAAATCTCAAATTAAGCCCAATTATCACTTGAGCAACACTGGAAAATAGGAAAGGCAGAATGTGTAGTGTTCCCAAATTAAAGGCCCGACAAGGGACCTCCTCAATACTGAACGGAAATAGCTTGGTTGTCAGGGGGCCAAGACTTTTTAACCAGCTTCCAAAGGACTTCAGAAACGTTACAGGGGTGAAAGTTGAAGTCTTCAAGAGAAGACTAGATGCCTGGTTCAGGACGGTACCAGATGAGCCGGGTGTACATGGCTATGTACGGTGGAGAGCGCAAGAAAGCAACTCGCTCCTCAACCAAGCCAGGCCTAGAGGCGGAGCCACCAGCTTGACCTTCGTGTGAAGAGAGACCATCGCACGGAACATCAACGAGGTTAACAAGGTGTGTGTGTGCATATATATATATATATATATATATATATTTATATCAGTGGCGTTCGGTCCATGGAAGCAATGGAAGCATTGCTTCTCCATGTAAATGATTATAAGTGCTGTTAAACATTATTATTAATGACGATAAAATTATGATAAATTATCACTAGACTATACTCCTTTCAACTATTTTTTTAATACAAAATACTCGAAATCCAAATCAGTGCATTGAGACGGGCGCCAATGAAAGCAACCTTGAGAATTGCTTCTTTTGTTTGACTTACTATATTCGTGTTTCATAAAAATTGCATAAATTCACCGATAATTTCACTGCTTATACGATAGTATAAATGTAATAAATGATATACAATAAAATTATTGATCGCTATACTTGGGGATGAATTAATATTATGTCTTTAAAGAATAAAAAATATTCACCGATGGAAACACAGACCCATAACGCATTAATTTCTTTAGGCAAAACGTGGATCGTGGAAGCAATTTAGAGAGTTGCTTATTCCTGCTATTATGCTAACGGAATCCTTTTAAAGCGCTTAATTAATGAGCTTAGAGCATTAAATGATTAAATAGCTGGCAATTATTACCAAATATATTTTTAGAAGAAGAAATACAAGCTAATTGTGATTAGAATTTGCTTTATTATGAGCAGTGGCGTATTAAGGGGGGTGCGAGGGGGGCGGTCCGCCCCGGGTGACAGGCAGGAGGGGGGTGCCATCGGGAGAGTTAAAATACCAGTACAAGTTTTCAAACCAAATGAAAAATTCGCGAAAGTAAGAAATTTTTTTTTAAAATGTTCAAACTATTACAACAGCTTAATGTTAAATTTCCACTATAAAATAAATTTGTATTTTTATTGGCAATACAAAATTTACAAACGAAAAATTAAATATTTGATAAAAATTACATCGAAAGGCGAACGTTTGTTGACGTTTTAGTCATCAGTTTGGTTGAGCATAGCCAGCTGGCTGCAACTGACATTCCAAGTCTTGTTCACTTGACACTGTAACTCCACATACATGAGGTATGTTTCATTAAATAATTATGATAAAGCATAAAGTGCTGGTGTTTATAACAATATCATGGTACTTATACCAGTGTCCAGTAATTTTTGACAATGTGGTATCATAATGATGTTTAAATGTTTATAAATGATAATTAATGATAATTAATAATGATAATTAATTGTCTCTGCTTGTCTGAGTTGATAATCTGATAACTCAATGGGGATCTGGTTGGAAAAAGTTTGAGAACCACTTGTTTGAAGCTTTTCTGTTGTAATAAATTTTTGTTACTTCTTTATTTACTGGATATACTGTTAATTTTCATTTTGTCAGTGGTCTAGTTATTTGTGAGTAATGCTTATAGTTTTCTGCTTTTTTAGGAGTCATGTTTGCACTTAAACCCCCCCCCCCACCACCACCACCACCACTTCCAAAAATAATAATAATAATCACAGACAATTTGTTCAGTGAATGTATTTCAAGTCATAATAGTTCATGCTTGTTATGCATGTTCATGCGTTATACCTTTTGATTTTAAAATTTTGCAGAAAACATCCACTATGAAGCGAAATCGACCCAGTGGATTCCAACAAAGAAAAATGAAGAAGGCAAGAGAAGAGGTGGCTCAGGCAATTTCCGGATCAATTTTGAAGTATGTGACGCCTTCAACATCAAGGGCAATAGGAGAAAGTCCTGAAGATATTCAGCCTGGTGAATCTGAAGGGCAAATACAAGAAGCATCTTCACAAGAGGATTCAAATGAGAGAGAGCAAGGATTGGAGGATGGAAATTCATCTTCTAAAAGCAGTGAAACTGATGAAGAGGAAGGAGACGCCAGCAGAAGTCCACACCAACAGGAGGAAGACTCTGATGAAGAAGAGGAGACGGATAGATTTTCAATTTATTCTGATGTCGCTGCTTGGCCAATCCCGGTTCCAAATGACTTGAGAGTTGCTCTTATTAAGAGGGGAAGTGAACCCTTCCAAAATAGGGATGGACCTTTCAGTGCAGTTCAAAGACAAGGAGAGAAATCCAAAGGGAAGAGTCGACAGCTGACCACTGCATGGTTCTATAAGGCTCTGCCAAATGGCGAGAAAGTTTTGAGAACATGGATGGTTTACTCTCCATCAAAAAAAGTTTGTTTTGTTTTTGCTGCAGACTGTTTGCTCTTGATGACAAAGGAATTGGAACATCCAGCTTTATCACTGGGTTTCAAGCATGGTGAAAGCTAAACCCAAAGGTGTCTGACCATGAGGCTTCTGAGCAGCATCTCTCGTCTGGAGAAATGGATGACCTTGGGAGCAGGGTTGAAGTTTCAAAAAAACCACTGATCAAGTTCATCAAGCAACAATGGACAAGGAGAGAAAGAAATGGAGGGATATTTTACATTGAAATTGATAAAATTGAAATTGATAAAAAATTGATTGAAATTGAAATTGATAAAAAATTTCTTTCGCTCGACCATGAGTCAGGCAAGATTGACAAATCTGGCTTTACTTTCAATTGAACATGAATATGCAAAGAAGGTGAATTTTGATGAGGTCATTGATCAATTTGCAGAAATTACGGCTCGAAAGCAGAGACTGTGAATCCTCTCTATTTTATTTACCTTTGAAGAATAGGCTGAGCGTTGAGACTGGATTTCCTGTGTTTTTTGTATAAAATAAAATGCAGTATTACCTGTTCACTGAATTTTTAATGTCCTGCATTTTTCTCATTTCCAATTTGCTTATGACAGTACTGTACTGTTTAAAAATCTACTTGCAAACAGAATATATTTTTCTGTGTGTTTAAATTTTAAAATTATTTATGGTGGGGGGGGGGGGTGCCAAAGGAAGGATCCGCCCCGGGTGCCAAATACTTTAGGTACGCCCCTGATTATGAGTAAATGAAAGTCAAGTTGTTATATTGAGGTCCCCTCCTCCCCGCCCTCTTCGTCCCCCCCCCCATCACAAGTGCACAAATTCAAATATAATTCGAGCACATTTTTAACAGTATTCTGTTATTGTGATTTTCACGATAAAGTAATCGACGCATTTGCAAAGAAGAATAGGAGTTTAGAGCTGGTGTATAAATAAAAGAGGTTAGTGTATACTCTATTGGGATCAAGTAAAGATAATCCCTCCCAGGTCACACTAGTAAAGCAAATCCCTCCCAAAAATGACAAAGTAAAGATAATCCCTCCCAGAAAGTAAAGTAAAGTGAAGCAGTCTGACATAAGGATAAAATTAAGAGAATCTTTTTTTAAAAAATGATTTATTTGAAAACAAAATTTATTAAAATTCATTTATTACAATGGATCAAGTAAAGATAAGCACCCCCAACCTTTTTAGTTAGCTTTATAAGGCTAACTAACGAAAATATCACGACTTAACCTAACCAATCGTTAGGTCAACTGTACGCCTTGACGATTGGTTAGGTTAGGTCGTGATATTTTCGTTAGTTAGCCTTATAAAGCTAACTAAAAAAGGTTGGGGGTGCTTAACTTTACTTGATCCAAAGACTTTAATTAAAGCGGTATTGCGGTTATTGCGGTAAAGCGGTATTACCAACTTTACCAAGTAAAGATGATCCCTCCCAAAAAATGATCAAGTCAAGATAGTCCCTCCTTTTTCTGTTGGGAGGGATTATCTTTACTTGATCCCTGTATTGTATATACAGTATTACAATTATATATATATATATATATATATATATATAAAATAGGCTATGCATACTTCCCTATACATAATTGTCACCGCTCGCCACTGATTTATAGATATATATATATATATACACCTTACAACCTTACAACATTACAAAGGTTCCGCGCGATGATTTTTCACTTCGCGAAGGTCAAGCTTGTCGCCCCTCCTCTTCTCGCAATGTAATCTAACCAATTGTCAAGGGCATACAGTTGACCTAACCGGGCAAATGATCTTGTACGAAATGACCAGGGTGGAATTTCAGCCATTTCGCGTAATGGCTGACGATTTTAGCCATTTCGCGAAATGACCAAGTGAAACAGCCATTTCGCGAAATGATTAAAAGTTTCAGCCATTACGCGAAATGGCCGGTTACACACTTTGACTGTAACATATATATACATACTGTAACATATATATATATATATATATATATTCACCGATATATATATATATATATATACTTCGAATTTTTCGAATAGCTGAAAAATAATTAAAAAATTGCGATGGAATTTTATTTATTCAGAATTTAATTACAATAGGATATTAATCCTATCAAAAAATCAAATTGAACTAAAACTCCAAACTATAATTTCATTTTTCGTAGGGTTTCCCTTTGAAGTCTATGCAGCAGCCCCTCCTAGTAACATTGATTCAATCAGTTTATTGATTTTACTTTGAGTAATGTTCTTCCAGCTTTGTTATATCACTTTCCACAGATTTGTAGAGTCGTTAGGATCGCCTTTTTTCGTTTTAGATGAGAACAATGTCCATAAATCTGTAATTGGATTCGGATCAAGTGATTATGAAGGCCATAACACTTATGGTCTTTATGCGCCAGCTAATTCATGCAAAGGTTAGATGTGCCTTTTGGATTATTATCTTGTCGGAGAATTAATGTTTGATGTACTAGGCGTTGACCATTTTGTATGGTATGGTGAATCAAAATGGAATAGTATTGTTCGTTCTTCATGATACCATTGACTTTTCTTCTTCTGGTTGTCATGGCAACCATTAGGGGAGCGGTCGGATCAATGGGAGAACCTGGAAAGGAAAGGGTTTGTAAGGAGAGTAGCTACGAGGGATTGCGAAGGGGTAGGGTACCCATTACTGGAAAAAGGGTGGTGGAAGGGGAAAAGAAGGTAATTTAATGACATACGCTTAGAATTACAATTGCGATATTCCCATGAATAAATGCACTAATACATTTAGTTACCAAAAATCAAAACCAAATAATAATAATAATAATAATAATAATAATAATAATCTATTTATTTTTTACCGAAAACATTTAAAAGCTTAAAACTTTCATTGTTGACGAAAATAAATGAGAAATGAACCTTCGCAGTGTAAACATTTTATCTTTTATATAAAAACAACTTCCATTCATCATAAAATTTTATTTTTCATTTTTTACTTATTCATTAATTCCATTAGTCTTTTTTTTTTCTTTTCTTTTGCTTTTGCAGTTATTTAAAAGGTCAAGTCTAAAAAAATAGGAGCTATAAAGATAAAAAATAAGAGCTATAAATGAAAACCGTTTTCATGCTATTAAATACTTGTTTTTCGATGCAGTCCAACCGCGACCAATGACAAGTATATCTGAGGTCATTTTACGAAAGACAGTTACAAATGTACGTAGTTTGTTACTAAATTTATTTATTTTTTATATTTTAATATACAGGGTGATCCACAAAATAATTTATTACATATTTTTGAGGGGAACACCTTTTTGGATCACAAAATATATATATATATATATATATATATATATATATATATATATATAAACTGCAAACGACACACACTATAATTAATGTAAGAACGACGCTTATTTAGAAGGGTGTCTGCACAAGAGAAGGAGAGGAAACAAGCAATGAAAAATGAGACACCTCCCTTTAAGGCACCTGCCCTTAAAGGGCATTCGATTCCGCTCGTACGTAGGAGAATTACGAGTTCTGATTCTTCGTGGCCCTTGGTGTAATGGTTATCATATCTGACCGGCAATCGGATGATCCCTGGTTCGATTCCCAGGAGGTGCCTCATTTTTCATTGCTCGTTTTCTCTCCTCCTCTTGTGCGGACATTTTCTAAACAATCGTCGTTCTTTACATATATATATATATATATATATATATATATATATATATATATATATTATAATATATATATATATATAATAACAAAATGAGTTAATTTTGTTCTGAGTTTCTGATACTTTAATTGAACCAAAATTATATCTTCTTCCTGTCTATTATTTATCTGTTTATCTGAATTGAAAAATTATATTTAGTATTATTCCCTGAAAGTCCTAAAAATTATGCAGAGTGTATTTGGATGTTTGTATTATGTTTCATATAATATACCATTACTATTATCATTACTGATATTGTTATTTTTCACGAACCAACAGTGAATACCGTAACCTTGAAGTAACAAACATACAAACGAACGAGTGAATTTTAACGACATATAGTAAATAAATAAAATTTAATGTAAAGCAAGAACGTTATCTGAAACTCGAGTAAAATTCTCTCATTAAGACTTCCTAAAATCAGTGAAGTATAAACAACTATAAAAATCAAACAACACCAACAACAACAATAACAATAACAACAACAACTATTCCCTCCCTTCAGCCTTCAGAGAGTTTCCATGAGAGAACAGGATGCGTTAGAGAGAGGTGTGCTTTCTCCCTACACATCAAGCGATGCTTCCCCTGCCTCCGAAGTGGTCTCTCTCTGTCAAAGAATTGAGGAATTCATTGAAACCAAACGGCGGGAATGTTAGGCGTTTACCGCTGAAAATAAACAATTAGCTTTGTATATAGAACCGTATCTGTCTTTTATCCTAAAGTGCATGGCAGAAAAGGATGGCAGAATAAACAAATTAGAAGAAAACAGACGAACTAAAACAGCGCATGAACGCGCTTAATGAAAGCGTATCCACGTAAGAATAAAGATCCCAAAACCAAGCGAGAGAAAATGAAAAGTTTAACAGCGACCTTAAACAGGAAACGCGTAAAGACCTACTTCATTGGGAGATCTGGAGTCCCACAAGGCTCCCCCAAATGAAAACTCCACCGAAATCGTCAGAGACGCGATTAAAGAAAAACTCTGTATAAACATTCCGCAAAAAGTCCTTACGGAGGCACATCGAGCTGGTAAAAATAATAATGACACTGATAAAAAAAGTTATAAAATACAAATTGAGTGACCGACTTTGGAAACCAGAAGTAAGAAGTGCAGTGATAAAAATCAAACTATATATATATATATATATATAATGTAAAGAACGACGCTTGTGTAGAAGAGCGTTCCGCACAAGATGAGGAGGGGGAACGAGCAAATGAAAAATGAGGCACCTCCCAGGAATCGAACCCGGGATCATCCAATTGCCGGTCGGATATGCTAACCACTGCACCAAGAACCCCGATTAGTCAGTACTCGTAATTCTCCTACATAAGCGAAATCAAATGCCCTGAGGGGGCACCTTCGCATGCCGTACATATATACATTTTGACTGCAAACAACACACAGTATAATTAATGTAAAGAACGACGCTTGTGTAGAAGAGCGTTCCGCACAAGATGAGGAGGGAGAACGAGCAAATGAAAAATGAGGTACCTCCCAGGAATCGAACCCGGGATCATCCAATTGCCGGTCGGATATGCTAACCACTGCACCAAGGACCCCGATTAGTCAGTTCGGTACTTGTAGGTACGGGTTCAGTACTTGTAGGTTCTCCCCCCCCCCCCACCAATTTTGACAGAATATTTTCGTTAAAACTAACGAAAATATCACGACTTAACCTAACCAATTAATTATCAAGGGCGTACAGTTGATCTATTATTAATTATATCATTGTTTGTTTCTGAAATAATGTTTACTATTTACTAATAGATCAACTGTACGCCCTTGATAATTGGTTAGGTTAAGTCGTGATATTTTCGTTAGTTTTAACGAAAATATTCTGTCATAATTGGTGGGGGAGAGATAACCTACAAGTACCTGGTGCTCTATGCAAAACGATGTTTAACTCTTCATATCTACACTTAAACTACATATATATATATATATATATATATATATATATAGAGAGAGAGAGAGAGAGAGAGAGAGAGAGAGAGAGTTAAATTTTGTTTAATATAATTTATTTTGGTCTATGCATATAATTTTGACAAATTTCAGATATTTGCTTCTTTTAAAAAATTACCTTACCTTTTTGAGCTTTGCTTAATTTTAGTCTTTTTCATCGATTGCTACTTTGTGCTTTCTACATAAAGTAATAATAGTTAATGATTTAATCTTTTAAATTATTGATTTATTATTATTTTTGAAGTGATTAATAAACAAAATCCCTTATTTATTAGTTTACGAAATAAAGTATAAAGTCTGAAGTCTCTCTCTCTCTCTCTCTCTCTCTCTCTCTCTCTCTCTTTGATGTATATTCATATATATTCTCAAAATCTGCGATCTCAATTCAGCTTTGCATCAACATAGGACTAATTTGGATCATCTAATTGGTATTAATAACGCTCCCCTTGAAGTTGAAGTCTTTTACTTAAGCCCGAAGAGCAGCCAGGAAGTCTTTGTCTTCCGGGGAAGCTTCCGACCGAAACTCGAACTCGTCCTTTCACCTACATATAAAGGACATAAATAGGAGGAAACCTGCTGAATCCGTCTTAATTGAAAATATCGGTAACTCCAATAACGATACGGATAATTTTTACATCGATCTAATTTTAAATAAAATTTTAATCCTTGATACCCTTTTTAAGTCTTTCTCTGACCGTTTACACCTGCCAAATGCATGAGGTTTATGTGCTGTTCTTTCATGCAATTTTTATTCTATTTTGGTCTTCTTGTCTGAACGAAGAGGAGTGGAGCTCCTTAAAAAGCTTCGTAATTTTATTGTACTTTTATTTTTAATCTTTTACTTTTAATCAGGATTTTTAACATATATACATATATACATATACACAGGGTGTCCCAGAAGACTGGACTCATAGGGAAAATAGATATATTTTAAAGTGAAACAAACACATTTCTAATGTCAGTTTTACATATTTCAGGAAAGAAAATACCCTGATGGTTCAGTATACCAATCAAGAGAAGGTGGAACTGGTATTACTACGTGTTTCTGGAAAAAGCCAGAGGGAGGCATATCAGTTATTTCACGAACATGCCTCCCTCTGGCTTTTTCCGGAAACATGTAGCAATACCAGTTCCATCTTCTCTTCATTGGTATACTGAGCCATCAGGGTATTTTCTTAGCTGAAATATGTAAAACTGACATTAGAATTGGGTTTGTTTCACTTTAAAAATATAATGTCTATTTTCCCAATGAGTCCAGACGTCTGGGACACCCTGTGTATATAATATATATATATATATATATATATATATATATGGATGAATTTCACAATTAACACATGAAATGAATGAATGATGCAAACCCACAAGAAAAAGAAAAATTATTCCAAGGTCTTTCATATATTCAGAAGTACACCTCGTCAGGGAATGAAGGGAGAAGGCGAGATGACGAAAATATATACATATGTACAACGGGACAGAAAATTAAAAAGATTAGCACATGATTAACAAGAGTTAATTAAAGGCAAAAGGTATTTTAACAGGATATTGTCAATTTTATACATTCCCGTACTGTTATTGAAATTATTTTGAAATTATTTAAGTTATTTTTTTAAACAATGCATTAGAATTATTCAAATAATTCTAATGCATTGTTTAACCATATGTATAGATGTAATCATAGTATCAAGTGGGATAGTTCTAAAGCGCTCGTTAAAAACAGAGATATAACTGAAAGGAATATTCTAGAATGTGCATTTATCCATTTTAAAAATAATTTCAATAACAGTGTGGGAATGTATAAAATTGACAATATCCTGTTAAAATACCTTTTGCCTTTAATTAACTCTTGTTAATCATGTGCTAATCTTTTTATTTTTCTGTCCCGTTGTACATATGTATATATTTTCGTCATCTCGCCTTCTCCCTTCATTCCCTGACGAGGTGTACTTCTGAATACACGAAAGACCTTCGAATCATTTTTTTTTCCTTGTAGGTTTGCATCATATATATCGTTAAAGGGTGCTTTCCTGTTAACGGGAATACCCAACCGCCCGCCACCAAACTGTTTGTTATGTATTTTTGCTCTCGTCATTTTCGTTTAAACTAACGAAAATATCACAACTTAACCTAACCAATCATCAAGGGCGTAGAGTTGACCTAACCGGGCATTCAATTGACCTGACCGGGCACTGAATTAACCTAACAGGTTAATATAACGGAAAATGCCCGGTTAGGTCAACTGAATGCCCAGTTAGGTTAATTGAATGCCCGGTTAGGTCAACTGTACGCCTTTGATTAATTGGTTAGGTTAAGTTGTGATATTTTCGTTAGTTTCAACGAAACTGACGAGAGCAAAAATACATCATAAACAGTTTGGTAGTCCCGATAATACGTAAGTACCGAATTTATTAATCATTTAAATGAAATTAGTTAATATGTAAGCGATAATCAGTTAGTAGGGGGCCAAAATGTCTTTATGTCATCTAAAATCGCAGAAAAAACATCGCTGTTTTCGTTACGTTGTCGCCACATGAATTCCGCAACATACGAGTCCAGATGATGGCGGGCGGTTGGGTATTCCCGTTAACAGGAAAGCACCCATTAAAGTTTCTTAACATATCAACGAACTACATTAAAAAAGTCCTTTTTGTTGAACTGCAATTATTAGTTTTAGTTTCGCAAAACAACGAACGGAAGTAAAATGATGAATGTAATTAAGCAGCATATGAGAGAGAGAGAGAGAGAGAGAGAGAGAGAGAGAGAGAGAGAGATTTATTTTAACTTAATTAATATTTATAAAAATCTATTTGCAAACTAAATTATTCGTATTAGCAAACATACCGCCCTACGGGCAGTTTTTGCTATTTCCTGCGGAAGGCTTGGAGCCCTCGGCCAATTACTTCATCTGGGAAATGAATTTTCTTACCTCAAGGTATTATTTCCTGTTATAAAATATAAAAAAGAACACTTCATCATAAACTTATCTTTATTTCATTACTGAAGAATCTCCTTGTAGACATAATTGTCAACAAATACTCCCTTTTCATTTCTTTCTGTCAGGACTTTCAGCAAAAGATCGGCGCTACGCCCCGATTTCGCTAGATCTGCGGTACTTGGGCATTCGGCCCAAACCAAATCGAATTGTGGGCCTACGGCGTATTTTATTTTGAACATCATTCCTATCCCTCTCACCTTGGGCCTCAGTAATTGGGGTGCCTGCGGCGCACCAATTACTGTCGGATCAATTATTTGGTCAATAAAACTATAGAAAAGAACGCAGCCATGAAAATCTAAAGCTTCACAAATCTTGATACATTGAGCTCAAATGTGAAGCTTAAGATTTTCATGATTGCGTTCTTTTCTAGAGTTTTTTTTGGGTTACATATATATATCGCACTTACCTCCATTATAATCAGTGGCGGCTCGTGACTAAAAATTCTAGGGGTGCTGTCTCTAGGAATGGGTTGAAATAATTACTGAAATAAAAGGATGAGCATTGAGCAATGAATAAAAGTTTCAAAAGTTTTGAAAAAGTTATTCAGTGAGCTCATCCTTATATTGTTCTTGATTATTTCAATTATAAATAAAAATTTAGGGGTACTGCAGTTCCGCAGTGCCTACCGACGAGCCGCCACTGATTATAGAAGTAAAAGATGACTTAAAAAATAACTGACTTCCGTTTCGAGAACATCCAAGATGCGTTTTACTTAATTCCAAAAGCAAAACGAAAACTAAATTTGCATTAAATTTAAGTTTGGACCAAAAGCGAACAACTTTACAAAATAAACACCTTCAGATGAGGAAGAAAATCGGTTCGTAAAAAGTTTTTGAGATTGTAAATACAAGATAGTTGCGGCTACCGTATATATATATATATTATATATATTAGTTAACCTTGGTTTAGTTTCGGCCGAATTGTTCATTTTAACGAAGGTCAAGCTTGTCACTCCACCTTAGACCTACAGTTTAGCGTGGAATTCGAACCACGCCCCACCCAGCAGCCCAGCGTCTTAGCCAGTAGGCTACCCAGGGTACCCATTTATCAACCAACCAATTTTTTTATGTGGAAGGATGAACAGCTGGGTTTTGCTGCGCGCCGCCTGTCGTCATCGGGTCTCGATCCCAGGTCTGATGGATTCGTACTCAGCGACGCTAACCACTACACCACCGAGGCGCATATATATATATATATATATATATATATATATGGCCGCCACTATTTTTATATAAGAATTGCATTTTAAGTTACAAAATTTCTAATTTCTAATTTTTTAGTTGAAAAAAATTAGAATTTAGGCAATGATGACCCTTTGACTCGTCTTTTGCACGACCGTATATATATATATATATATATATATATATATATATATATATATATCACTTTAGGTGTCCTAAAGTGACACCTAGAGTGATATATATATATATATATATATCTATATATATATATATATATATATATATCTATATATATTATATATATATAATATATATATATCACTTTAGGTGTCCTAAAGTGACACCTAGAGTGATATATATATATATATACACACATATATATACTGTATATACCTTTCCTTTCAACCTTTCAAATGTTCTGTGCGATGATTCCTCATTTCACGAAGGTCAAGCTTGTCGCCTCTCCTCTCGAGTTGGCCTGGTGAAGTAGAGAGTTGGTTTCTTGTACGCTCCGCTCATCGGAGATTGTTCTGAGCGAGGCGTCTAATTTTCTTTTGAAAATGTCCACCGCAACACCACTCGTGTTCCTTAGTTCTTTGGGCAGCTGATTAAACAGTCTTGGTCCTCTCACAAGAAAACTATTTTCTTTCAGGGTTAAGGATGGTCCCTGTCTAGCCTTTAATTTGGGAACACGACACAGTCTTCCTTTTCTACTTTCCACTGTTGTTTGGGGAGTTATAGGGTTCAGAGTAAGATTAGGGGCTAGTTTCTCCATTATTTCCCTCGTGTAAATAATAGTGTATCTCTCTCTCTTCCTCTTTCCAGTGAATATAGATTTAATTCGCGTAACCTTTCCCAGTAATTAATTAATTCTTTGCACCCATTGATCTTGGCTGTGAAGCTTCTTTGAATCCCTTCTAGCTGTCTGATGATATATATATATATATATATATATATATATATATATATATATATATATATATATATATATATATATATATAGAGGCGGGGCCACCAGCTTGACCTCCGTGTGAAGAGAGACCAACGCACGAACAACATAAGGTTCAAAAGGTATATATACACACACACACTGTATATAGAGGAAATTTACTAGAGTTAGCTCCGTAACTTTATAAAGTTTGTTAATGTATTTGAATAAGCATTTGTTGAAAGGAAGCAGCAAATTGAATAATATTAGTAACACACCTATGTTTCAAGTGCACTAATCACATAATACAAAGTGGGAAGAAGAAGGAAATGCAGTGAAGCGTAGCGCTAGGAGCCAATGGGACTCGAACTCGCTTGCTTAATCTTCAGGAACGCTAACCCTGAAAGCACGCGACACGGGTTCGATACCTAATACCTGGCAGTTTCCTACTAAGACATGTTTTCCATCCATTACTAATAACTCCTTTTCAACAATTAGCGCTTTGATATATTGCAAGTTCAAACCTTTTTTTGCAATACCATCACAGTGTTTACAACTCATTACAATCATTAATTTATTAATTACCTAATTAATGCATATTTCATTAATTATTACTTTTTCAGGGTTTCTTTAATGTATGAATCCATTACCTCTAATATACGTTGATATTTTTATAATTTATTTACCGATTCTCTTAATTAACCAAATTACGAGCATGAAATAAGGTTAATTGTAATTCAAAGATATATTTTGTTATTTTAAATTACTGAAAAAATCATTATATTACCTGCAGGGGTTTTTCTCATATAACATTTACGAATATATACGAGGGTACTTCAATAAGTATCCGCACTTTTTATTTTAGTGATAATATAGTATATATAATATATACTCGTAATAACGAGCCAAACTGAGATCTCTAGGCTTATTTAGGCTAGCAACATTATAGGCTTATTTAGGCTACTCGTAGCTGTCACATATCATACGAGTAGTGAGCATGGCTGCGCCGCTTTCAATTTGTACTCTGGAAGAAGAGAGATTCGTGGTTCGTTTTTTGTGGGCAGAAGGTGTGAAAGGAGCTGAAATTCACAAGCGTTTATGTGCTCAGTATGGAAATAATGCGCTACCACTGCGAAGTGTGTACGAGTGGATTCAAATGTTCAAGGAAGATCGGACATGTGTGACAGATGCTCAGCGCTCAGGACGACCGTCAACATCAACCAGTGGTGACAAGCAGGAAGAAGCCAGAGCCATGATTTTCGATGATAGAAGATTAACAATAAAAAAAATTGCATCTTCATTAGACATCAGTCAAGGGTCACCCTATTCGATAGTTCATGACATTCTTGGCTTTCACAAGGTTTGTGCAAGATGGGTGCCCAAACAGTTGACAGAAGAGCACAAGCGTAATCGTATGGACGTCTGCTCTCGTCTTTTGGCGCGGTATCATAATGAAGGTGAAAACTTTTTGGAGCGCATTATCACGAGATGAAACCTGGATCCATCACTATGAACCAGAAAGCAAACGACAGAGCATGTAATGGAAGCATCCAACATCTCCTGTTGCAAGGAAGTTCAAAGTGCAGCCGTCAGCAGGTAAAGTTATGTTAACACTATTTTGGAATACACGAGGCCCTTGAACATTATCTAGAGCGTGGAACTACAGTAACAAGTGCATCGTATTCTGACATGCTTCGGACTGAGTTAAAGCAAGTAATTCGCAGAAAACGGAGAGGGAGATCGTCGGAAGGTGTTATTCTGTTACATGACGTGAGTTTAGACAGGAAGATGAAGACCAAGGCGATTGTATAGTGCGTTCGAAAAGTCTCTCCGCAGTCAACCAACACTTTAAAAAAAGTGTTTGACAACAAGTGTAGACGAGTTGCTCTGTGCTTGCAAAATGGTGGAAAACACTTTGAACACATGCTGTAAAATCAAAAGGTTATGTAATAAAATCACTAAATCATGGTTGAATGAAAACATTGCAGTTTTTCAATTTCCTATGCGTTTAACACAGCACTGCGGAGAGACTTTTCGAACGCACTGTATAAAACGTTTATTCGAATAGGACGTTTCGAATCTAACTAGATTCATCATCAGCAAATCTAAAAACGAGAGTATAAATAATTACAGAAAAGCAATAAAAACAAATCCAAACGAAGTCATAAAATAAATGTCAGAAACGGAGCGAAATTCACCGTGTGGCGCACGAAAACCCCAGCCTCCCCCCCCCACAAAATGCAGAAAAAATTTCACTGCAGGCATGTAAAAGTTAGTTGGTTTACGTAATATTTAATTTTATGGAAGCAGTCAAATCATTAACGGACGGACGGAGTTGCTTAATGTACAGTACATAGATTCTAATACTGTTGTGAAATTTCTTTCTGCATTTTTCCTGGTCTCCTGCGCCACACCGTAAGTTTCGCTCCATTTCTGATATTTATTTTATGGCTTCGTTTGGATTTGTTTTTATTGCTTTTCTGTAATTATTTATACTCTCGTTTTTAGATTCGCTGATGATGAATCTAGTTAGATTCGAAACGTCCTATTGGAATAAATATTTTATACAATCTCCTTGGTCTTCACCTTCCTGTATATATATATATATATATATATATATATATATATATATATATAATGCATACACACCTATTTCAAAAAACAATTTCATTCCAAGTACTTCAAGGGAGCAATAACATGTCTTGAAAAGAAACTAGATGAGGATGCTCGTTTTTATGTGTACATAAACCGACCTTGAGGGCTCAGTCACAAAGATGGAACAGACTTTGTCCGGTTAAATTGCCTAATTTTTTCATAAGGGTTTTCCTCATACTTTTTCATGATGGTCTCTCTCTTTTTCTCTCTACCGCCATATATATATATATATATATATATATATATATATATATATATATATATATATATATATATATATATACACAAGTGAAAGGTTTGAAACGAAACAAACTTGCGATGCATCTTGATCCTTTATCCTTGATCTTGATCAGACCTCGTAATACCAAGAAAAGCGAACAGTTTAAACCAGGGTTTCCAACCTTTTTTCGGCTGCGTATCTCTCGATGGCTTCGGCAAGTGCCCCGTACCACCCGGTCTACTAAAAATCACTCAAAGGACGGTGTAGCCGCTTCACCGTCTTTTGAGAGTACGTTTCCATGTGAAAGTTAGTTCCAAAGCAGGATGTCGCGTATCCCAATTTGGGAACCCCTGGTTTATACGTTGACACTCACTGACGATTCCTTTGCTCCTTATTCTTTAATACAAACTGATGATAAAGGAACATACAGAGGACTGATGATGTTTTGGGGTTGTTCAACCTCCTCCGAAACAGAAAAAGTCATGTAACGGAGGGCATCTACAACTTCACTGGGATCCGAATCACGGGTCGCTACATTATCTGAACGCGAAGGACGGTCCCCCATCCAACTACCCAGACGTAATGTCGCTTAATTTCGCTGATCCATTCGATCGACTTCTTAGTGCACAGATTGTACTTAATCCGTACAATCTGTGTCTATATATTTAGGGTGAAGTGAAAAAGGGGCAAAATTTTTCTTTTCTATTTATTGATTGGTGATATGCGCAATAATTGCCACTATGTACAAGTAAACTCCTTACCAATTTTCAGCCAAATATGCGTTTATCTTTAAGTCTCGCTGAATGTATCAGATTCTCATTGCAATCACCCAGAACTCACCACGAGGAGGTGGCGACACATCGAGTTCCACCCTGTCCCACCCATCCACCCTACCATGCGAGACTCACCTGCTCATAGATTGAGCCTAATTATTTGGACAAATTTTGTAGTCAGATTATGTCTGAAAGCTTGGCAATAATTTCCTGGATTCTATTCTCGTTCTAATGAAGCCATCACGATTAACTTTATAGACCGCAGCAGATGCTTCTGTTACTGTTTATACTACACACTCAACTGCTTGTGTGTGACATGGGAATTTACAAAAGCCAAGGTCTCCAATCGCTTTTTCATCAATAAAAGGTCGTACTTGAGGATCAAATCTTTCTGAAGAGACTCAATCAATCATGCTAGTGTAATCAGCCGCATCAAACTTTGGCACCTTAAAGTGTCGAACATCATCAATTGTCTGAAGAGTCTCTCGCTTTCAGTATCTTTTGAACTCCCAGCTCACGGATGTGCCGGCGATTGTCTGTAGATATCACTATTATTAGATTTTCCCGATGTGCAAAACAAGCATGAATAACTTTTTCCAGTTCTTCAGGCAAATACGTACACTTGTCAATCATAGAATAGAGATGCCTTGCCCCATTAGTGATGTTCGAATTAATCTTGAGTGAAAACTAGCAAAAAGCATATATCTTTGCAATAAATTTAGCCAGTATTACCAACGATTTTGTTGAGGTTGCAGAAGCAACGTACAGTTGAAGTATTTAATTCTGTTAGCAGTAGCAAGCCATCCAGCATGAGGCAGTCGATCTGGTTGATCTTAGATCACTAGAAATCTTTCCACTACTTATAGCTCTGCAGATATCTCTTAAGTACTTCTGATCACTACTAAGTTCAACATCGTCCAATTCCTGTAGTAAGTTAAAATTAATTGGAATAAATTGAACAGGAGGTAGTGTTTTACAACTCGCAAGCTGCTTGCCAATTTTCCCGCTGAAACATGAAGGGCCACGTGTACCACCATCTAGATGGTGCTGCTAGCAGCAGTATCTTTTGCTGATCCTGACGGGGGAGTTACATGACCAATGTACTTGGAACCTGGTTTTTCAGAGTCACATATTCTTCATTAATAGTTGTACGGAAAAATTTGTACCCTAATTTTACCTGTACAATAGTTTTGTCTCTATAACTATCAAAATATAGGTCTTTCAAAGAGTGCTTAACACTCTCAACAGGTTGATATTGAATTTGCTGCGGTTTCCGATACTTACTTCGTTCGCGACGAATTTTACTCCTATCGATGACTTGAGATGGATCATCTTCTTTGCATAGGCGGATCCAGAGGAAGGGGGGGGACTACGGGGGTTAATTGAAGCAACGGGGGTTAAATGAAGCAATGTGGACATAAGCATTCAAACATTTTACCTAATTTCGTTTAACTAGGATGTGTGGGGTCTCCAAATTAAGCCCCCTGGCCCCCCTCTGGATCCGCCTCTGCCTCCTTGATAATCCCAAAATCTTCCAACAATGCTGATGTTATAGCTGCAGTTACTCTGTCAGAGACTCCATGCCTATCACACTCTTTAGCAACACGAGGTAAATGTTGTCTCATTTGTTTTATTCTGTGAGTATCACCATCAGACATTGCACAGTTGAGGGTGTTGTTGTCAAGCAGTGTTTCTTCAAAGCAAATTCAGTGTCACTCACTGTACTTCCTATTTCATCTGTGTCTGTGTCAGTATGACTATCAGACATTTGCAATGTTGATAAAATATTTTCTTCAACTTTGTCGACTGAGTACATTCTTTGTTCCTCTCTTGCACGTCTCATTTCTCTTTTTCTCAACTTCCTTGTTTTATCAACATCAAGACCAGCCATATACATTTTTCTGTCTGTTCGTCGATCTATTAAAAATTCTCTCTCATCTAGGAGCACTCTTTTTTTCCCTTTGCACAAGTAAAGAATTCCTTACACTTGCAAGCAGCGATGTTGAACAGCTTGGAATTTCCTTCTTCTCTGAACTTTGTAAGTTGGCTACGTAACTTGGAGTCTTATTCCAGCTTTTAAATCCTTTTAACAACTTTGAGTATTTCAAACGATAATCTTTAATCTTGTTGACAACACTTTTATGATTAATGGTTGGTATTAAAGCTCTCTGCCACAGTGTTTCAATGGCAACATATCCAAGTATAATACATCATCACATCTCCACATATCTTTAAATTCACAAGGAGATCCTGAGAATACAGAACAATTAATTTCTCCTCTTGTTGTAGGTTTAGTCTTCTTCATCTTGAGAACGGTGAATACTTTTGGTATTTTTTTTGTCATAACCTCTCACGATAAAGCACTGAAATGCACTGCCAGCTGCGAACACAAAAAGGCGCCAAATGAGTAACAGATGTGCCAGACGTACAATGTTTAAACAGATTATACTAAATCACACAAGAATAAACACAATAGGCTTGATATGAAAAACAGGTTGGAGTGAATCATATAAAAACAAACACAGTCTGCGTGGCATGAAGATGAGTTTCATTATAAAAAATATTTTACAGAATAAATGTTGGATATAATAGGCAACTTTTCCACATATCGCCGAAACAATTCTGGATTTTTTTTTCACTCCACCCTAATATATATATATATATATATATAAATTTACTTCCCCTAAATAACTCTTTGTTATGTAAATCAAAGCGGTATTCAAAGCCTGCATCATAATGGAGGAACGGATCTTTTAATATCAAGAGCAAAAAAAAAATTCATCCGAAAATTTAGTATGAAAATACGACAAAAATTCGTCATCGGAACAAAGTACATTCTTCTCTCTCGGCAACGAATTCAAAAGTTAAGAGAAATAGACCCAAAAGGAAAGTCCAGAGTCCGGACATGAACGCAAAAAATATAAAAAAACAACAAACAGAATTCAGTAAATATTTTCTGCTTTTCTTTTGCATTATGTTATATATATTTTATTTTCTACTTAGATAAATGAAAGGGCATATATATATATATATTACACAGCTAGTCTGAATCTTTATAATGACGTATACATATAGTCGTATATGTTACTGGAAAAGAGTGATGACATTCATGTGTATCTGTCTTTTTTTTTTCATTACACTGTTGACTGTGTTGATATTTTATTGTTGTTTTTTGTGTTATTATTGACTTTGTTCATTATTTTTCTGGTTAGTTATTTTCCGTAATAGATTGTATCTTCTTTATTAAAAGTCACTTCACTGAACATTAAAAGATGGCGATGCGTAGCTCAGGCCCACAGTAGGCGGGACCCACTGCTCGACTCTCCCATATACCTACCTCCCCATCGTTAAAAGAGAGGTGCATATTAATCAAATTCATTGAGAACCGTATATAATACTGTATGAAACGAACATTATGTAAATGATTATGCAATTTGTTTCGCGCTTAACCCGTAGTGCCCAGAGGTCTTTCCCGAGACTGAATAAAATCGTCTGGCGTTAGTCAGAACAAAATCAGTAAAGTGACGCTGGGCACTAATGGGTTAATATTATAAGACCACTGACGATGGAAGTTGTTCTCCCGAAACGTATGAAATGAAGAATGTAACATTTTTTTCACTACTCTCTTGTTTCGACCGTAAGACCTTTTACAATCATTTTCAAATGCTCTCAATTCTAATCCTGAACATGAAATTTGAAGTAGGAATAGAGAAAAACAGTATATTTTCATTTCTTGATGTATAACACTATACCAAAAATTGACAATACCTTCAATCCATCGATCTACAGGTAGAACAATTTCAATGGATTGGAAGAAACGAAATTTTACTCATGTTTACTCATTAAATGTAAAAAAAACACCTAATTTTGACATTGCTTTGAAATATATCCATTAAGGGTGTAATACAACATAGTTTTGCCCTCACAGGATGAGTCAAAAGTCGGGAAACATAGGAACTATACTTTTCAATGCAAATATATATTTGCACTGAAAAGCATAGTTCCCATGTTTCTAGACTTTTGACTCACCCTGTAGAACACTTCAGAATGAACTGGAATATACGAACACTGAACGGTTCCCTTCTATACTGAGAGTAAAAACTAAATTTAGAACTTGTAACTTCTTTCTGAGGGTGTATTCTAAGGAAGTTTTTCTTTCTTTTGGGTATCAAAACTTCTGGTCAGGTGATACATTAACTTCTTTTAATGACACGTACCTTCTTTAGATAAGAGAAATGGTCTTCGAAACTTCTTTTCGAGTGATTTGAGACAATAGAAGATAATATTTCTTTGTATAGAAGTTGCGGAGACTTTCGCTTTCTCTGTAGAAAGTAGATTTCCGAGACAATTTATAAAACGAAAAGTACTGTAACTTCTTCCAAAATTACCTCCTTTTTTTTTTTACCAAGGCCAATTATGAGCCGTATATAAAATCTAACTCCTCTACAGGGTGCCCCCTAAATCACTTTAACCCCTTTACCCTCACACCTATTCTAGTAGAATAGGGTTCAAGGGTAAAGGAACTTACTGGACACCCTGTGTATAGTTTATATTCCAAACTCTTACTGGACACCCTGTATATAGTTTATATTTCAAACTAAAATTAAAATAATATGATATTCTATCAGAAGGTTTAATTTTATGTAAAAATAATCAAATTTTTATTCGACAAATGAAGATGATAAAAGAGGTTGTCGAAACGTGCCCTCTAAAATGTTGTCCGCTGCGTCTACTTTAGAACGGAGAGTAAAAGAAGATTTAGGGTACTCTGAATATAATTATAAAGTACACTGGTAGGAGGAAGGTTTACTTTAATCCCTGGAGGTGTACTTTTTGTATTTTCGTTTAGTTTCAGATGATTCCGGTGATCAAGAAGAGAACCGCTTGATCTACTCTCAATCTACTTTCGGTCTGTTACAAGTTTCCTCTAAATATTTCAGTTTTCTTATTTTTTTTTTTGGCAGAGTTATTTCGTCCATTTTTTTAACTCTCCGTCCTAAAGTAGACAGTAGACACTTTTGAGAAAGCATATACAGGATGTTTCAGGTCGACCCTAGAGATATGGAAATTGGCGGAATTTGTAGTTTGTATTTGGTATTTGAAGTCTGTCATAGTAATTCAGTAACTAATATGAAGTATTTTTTTATTGCAGGTACAACTTCAAATACCAAATACAAACTACAAATTCCGCCAATTTCCATATTTCTACGGTCGACCTGAAACACTCTGTATATAATTAAAAATGTTCATAACTGAGCTAGTTTTATCATTATTAGTATTATTATTATTATTATTATTATTAGTAGTAGTAGTAGTAGTATATATATACACATACACACAGTATATATATATATATGATCATAGGTAGACAGAATCCGGCCTCTTATTTTTTCAATGCTGAATCCATTATAAGGTATAGCACCCTTTTTTTAACGCGTTCGGACAGTTAAATATTTTGAGAGTAAACTGCCAATCCTTTTACCTGTCAAGTTACATCCGTTAAGAAATGGGATGTTCAGTAAATGTTATGGACGATTTATTGACGTTAATTGAACGCTAATGACATTTACTGAACGTCCAATTTCTTTGCTGGGAATGACAGCCTATTGCACCGAATTAGCTAATGAATGAAAAGCGTAAACGCGTCATTGATATGTAATAAAGTTTATAGGCTAAGTATAATTACCGAGCACATTGTTCCCTTCCAGTTAACGCGAACCAATTTTACTTTTCGTAATGAGCTGGATGAAATGTTTTCAGTCACTTAAAATATAAAAAGAATTAACTTCTGATGAAAGTTTATTATGAGGCACGAGGTTTCGATCACCTCACAAAACCCTTCAAAAACAAAATGATGGAGGAAAAAAATGTATAGCTACCTATACCTACACAATTCCTTGAGAACTTTTAGTAAATATTATGAAAAATACATTAAGTAGCAACTCAACTATCATAATTCTTAATAGTAAATTTCTATAAATGAGAATAGTACGAACGAACAATGTTTACAGATATTACAAGAGAACCTGTATACTTATATTTGAAAAAAGATCTCAATTGAATTTTTAGAAAAATTTTGTCTCAATGAACGACTATTCTTCCTTAAATCTTTCCCTACGGTTAATCATAATAATCATGCTTGATTTTCTATCTTATTATATACATATATATATTATGAGGTGCTCCGGACCACAAGCTGCCAAACGTAAAATTAAAAAAACGGAGAAAAATGAAGTTAAAGTTTATCAACTTGCAGAATGCCATAACTTTTGAACCAATAACGATATTTGATTGATTTCCACAATCTGTTCCCTGACTCACTCACGGGATAGAGAAAGGGTCGGGGAATATAGTGGTATAGATAACTCAATTGTAGCCCCACTGGCGCTTGGCAGGTTGTGGTCCGGAGCGTCTCATATGTAATCGTACACTCTAAAAGATGTGCATATCATTTTCTTCCAAATCTGGGTGTACAGTATATCTGATATATGTATTTGAAACGTACAAGCGAAGTACCCGACCTCCGAACATACACCAAATGCCCGAGAGTACATCTAACATTACTTTCCGAGTACTCTTTTAATTAACAGGTAGTCCGTAGAAAGTACAACGCAGCATGAGAAAACATTAAAAATGTGTAGGTATACGAAATCTAATTGAATTCTTTGAAACTTAATCTTTATATTAGAAATTTTTAATTTAACTCTACCTTAACTATTGTATATTCAAACATTCACATTATACGAGTACATAAAGAAACATGTATAGAAATTTTTTCCACCACCGGATTCGAATCGATGCAGCGAAAGATCTTATGCAAAGTAAAGTGTCCTTTCTCCATCAGGCCATTCGGTATTAAATAACTGAACTAACATGTGGGGTATTTATAGTTTTGCTCTACAGGGTAGCCCATAAATCCCAATCGGTTATAATTAAAGCTAAAATAAAAAATCAAACAAAGTAAAAAGTTTAGAAATATTTATTGATTATTCGAACTGCAAAACATAACCATATCGACAAATATTCTTTCCTCTTTTTTTTTTAAACCCACTAGATCGATTTTCGCTTTAATTATAACCGATTGGGACTTATGGGTCACCCTGTACATTACAATTTTATAACCTTTTTTGGGGGAAAAAATCTTTTATTTGTATTTAAACATTTTATATTTAGAAGAAAATAAATGTAAAAAAAAGTTATTTTAAAAAATGAAAATTAATACGAATTCTCGATGGACGAATTGTTTAAAGGTCATGTTATGAATATTTACCTGAACCCTTAACATTTTGTATAGCAGTCAGCCGTAAACCATGAATATAATATGAATTTAATTTCATTAATGTAATTCATTCATCTACAATAACACACGCAATATGAATTATTTTCATTATTTATTAAATATATTCATCAGAATGTATGGTATTTTGGAAAAATAATTTGGAGTGTTAAAATCAAGTCTTCTTTGCGAGTGTGACTAATTAGCGAAAATTTACATCAATTTCCATTTCTGATGAAAAATATCCACTAAATAAAAAATGGAGAAAACTTTAGACGTAAAGTTGTGTCAACATAAAACAGATGAGGCGGTATGTTACGTCACGTTCAAAAGCCTCTTCTTCGTTGCGGATAGCATTAGAACAAGTAAAGCTAAACCAAGGTTTTTTTTTTGCATTAGTGATAGGAATAGAATATGGAATGTACGCCTTCATGCCAGAGAGAATCACCTCCTTGATGCGCTCAGCACACTCGGAAGGGCCCAGACCACGGAAGCAGTAATCATTCTATGGGAAATCACAGAAGTACGGCCTAAGGGCTTCCCAATCAGCGGCGCCAAAATATATATATACGCTGTATATACGCAAATGGATTGAATACTAAGTTAAATCGAGTCAGAATAAAATGGACTTCTATATTCTTTCATTCTATTCCGGATATATTTAATAAAATTCTATTTTATTCAGATACATTAAATTCGAGGCCTATTTAGTTTCAGTTCATTGTATTTTAATGTACGAAATACAATGAAACATTGTGGACCAGTCGAACAAAGTGTGTTAAATCTGAATCAGTAAATGATTAACAAAAATATGATTATATTGCATTTAATTTCCTTCATTCAGTTAATGTATACACTAACACGGTAACATAGGAATACAAATGACAGTTTGGGTTATATGAATGCATTCATTGCTCATGTCCAAATTTTCTTCGCACATGCGTTACATCAGAGAAAATTGACAAACTTTTTTAAGTATTTGTTGAAAGAGCTACCGTCATAGATAAGTGGGTAACACCGTTTTCCTGTAAGCGAAGTGAAGATACTTCGTTTAGGGGTTCGACTCCCATCTTGATGGTGCTGGTAATAATAATATGGGAGTTAGCTCAATAGGCCGCATTAGTTGGACTGAGCGCTGTGCCAGTTTCTGCCCCTCCAACTGATTATTGTTGAAAGATATCCATTATAACCAAAATGAAGGAAATTTTAGACTCAAAATTGCGTGACCGTAAAAACGATGGGACACACTGTTATGGCCACGTTCAAAATTTATAGAAAAATTTTCAGCACTTGTAAGAAAATGTTTCATCGGTAAATGAAATGAAACACTAATTCCATCAAATCTGCATGACGTAATTTTGGTTCTTTGTGCAACAACAATTTTTTGCTAGCATGGGTGGGGTGGCGAAAAAAATCTGCTTTATAAGTTCTACTCTATGCATGGCTAACTGTCGACCCGTGAGGAAGTTTTGCTCTTCCCCATCCTCGAATGTGTGTCGGAAAATTCCCAAAGAATAAATAAAGTAAAAATATGAATCATCCTAAAATAGGAAGAGGAGAATTAAAAAATAAATGCAGATATTTACAGTAGTGGTGCACCGATTAATCGGTATCGACACCTGGCATGCCGATTAATCGGCCATACCAGGTATTTTCCTAATATCGGCATGCCAGGTGCCGATACCGATTAATCGGTGCACCACTAATTTACAGTGGTATTTATTTATTATAACTTACATTTTTTTACTATTATCAAAATTTTTATTACTTTGGTACGATTGCGATGCGATGTAATAACATCATTTGTTTCATTTTTGAGAGGTATACATTTTCCGAATCATTATTTTGAATGAAAAATTTTCATCCATATTTTACTGTATAGAGGGACCTGAGGATGAAAGTTAGCGACCCCAAAGCGAACAGAAGTTGGCCATCCCTGCAATCTAACCCCTAAAGAAAAAAAATTCCTTTACAAATATATAAAATTTATAAATATTTTGTGCGAAAAACACAAGAATTAAACTAATGAATAGAAGTTGCTCCACATTACTCATTCGTTGGTCAATGGTCATCATGTATGGAGAGGAATGAATTCAATTTTGTTTTGTAGGAAGCAGGAGCCAAGAGCAGAAATGCTCTCCGCCCCCCCAGCATAAAAGAGAGCCGAACTCAAAGGAGTTCCAACATTCCCTGTCTTATGCCCAACTTCCCCCCTCCCCGGACTACTTCCCTGGTCGATTGGTGTTTACAATCTCTTTATACAGGAGGATAAATGTAAGTGAATCACTTACATTTATCACTTACTGTAAGATGATCACTTTCAAATGTACAGCTGGACATCTCAGCTAAACTAGTAATGCGTTTTATTATTGTTTTAATAAGACCTCATAAAGAACACGGTTACAGCAAACATGAGAAATTCTATTTCACTTCAAATAACTATCTGGTTCGTTCGCCTTCTTCGTATAAAATTTTGATGCATCCGATTCCAAAGAGATTTCCGAATTCGAATCCACGAGATCATCACTGAATCAGAGAATCAGAATCAGAATCCATGCAAAATAACCTCTAATCCCGATTCGTCCATCTGTGATATATATAATATATATATATATATATATATTATATATATATATATATATATATATATATATATATATATATATATATATATATATATATGATGATGAACCTCGACACTAAAACCACCAAGTAAAAGTATACGACAATGCATACAATGCATACTACTGTATACGAGTGTTTTACCCCTCAGCAGTGGTGGGCACCGTTAACCAAAAAGTTAACTTCGATAACGATAATCCGTTAACCCCAATTTTTAACTCCGATAACGATAATCCGATAATTTTACTACAAAGTTAACGGAAGTTAACGATAATCCGTTAAGGATAACTATTTCTTTACTAACATTTAAAAAAATCAAGGAAAAAAGCTTTAAAACCCATAGAAAATGTTTATTTATGCAAAATCCAACAATAAATAGGTATTTAACTGTATTTTTATCAAGTTTTGCAACTTTTTTGCTTAATAACTTTTTTTTTATTTTTAATAAAAAATGTACTGATTACATGTTTTGAAACCCTTGTAACCACTAACCATTAACTAAATTTTAATTTACCAGAGAATTATTATGGCGGGAACTGAAAGGTAAAATTAAATTTTAGGCACATTTATTAAAGACTATGACACAATGTGCTGGTTGCCCTTCAGAAAGACCAACTTCTCAAAGTTAGGCCCAACTGCCAGTCTTGACCTCTTGGGCCTCAGGATGTCCTTGCCGAGAGAGAAGAGCCGTTCCACTGCGGCAGAGGACGGAATTGGCAGACTGAAGTTATGGCGGTTTGAATTCATTCGCGGAGCGGTGATCTTCCGTGAATGACTCCTCGCAGTTAACGTGTTAACGGACTTTAACAGACTAAATATCGAGTTATCGGAAGTTAACTGGTCCGATAACGATAAATGGAAATTAACTTCCGTTAATAGTCCGTTAAAAAAGTTAACTTCGTTAATTAACTGTTATCGGATTAACGCTTCAGTGCCCAACACAACAATAATAATCATTCAGGAGAACCATAAACTGACACGGCGCTCAGGCCAACAAATCCGGCATTATCGGGATTCGAACCCCCGACCTCAGTGTCTTCATTTCACTTATAGGAAAACGGTGTTACCCACTGAATTACGGACGCTGAGAAAGTATAGTTTTAATTAATTTAAATGCCTTGCCTGAGAATAGTTGTCCCTAATTCTCGACACATTATGACAAGTTGTGAAGGATAAATTTAGAAGTTAGAAGTAGTTAGAAGTTAGAACAAATTATTTTTTATGAGTAGGTTAGGCAGTTTCATTATATGGATTAGATTACACGGAGAAAAGTAATAATTAATTTAAAACCCACGCAGATACATACACCCACACACACACACACACACACACACATGTGCGAATCTCCGCATAAGAGAGATAGAGACTTTTTTTTTTATCCATATATCTAAACAACTAGTTAACGAAACTTAATTTAACCTAACCTACGCTTAGTACCATCGAACCGAGGAAAGCGTGATAAGTGTTTTGGACTCAATTTAGTGCTCGAAGGGTGTTTTTTGTTAAGTCATTAAATAGTGAGGTATTCCCTAATCTAGCCTAACCTAGTCTAATCAAACCTTGATTAACCTAACCTAGTCTAATCAAACCTTGATTAACCTAACCTAGGGTAACCTAACATAATGAGGACCAACATATGTTTTTGTTAACAATAAAAGTATTTTTAGAATTTTTATATCAATTTTTAGTGTTCTGAGGTACCAACAGTGTTACTTCACAAAAAATTACCCCATTACATCTGTGAATTATCACATACTCGACCTCACTTATGCCCAGTTCCCTATATACACACACACACACACACACACACAAAACAAGATGCCAAATTTTCATTAGTGGACTGACAGTGATATACAGTATGTCCAATCCCAAAGTGGTGCAGCCCAATATGAAATTTGGTAGTTGTGTTTTAGGGTGTGGGCAGACATTTGACACCCTGAAAAATTGACTGTGTATTCGTAGAGAGACGGCTTAATTCACAAGATTACATATACATCTCAGATGAGAACCTCCTGTCTTTGTTTCGGAATGGAAACTTTACCTGGAGGACATCATGTTTCAAGAAGACGGTGCCACATGTCCATTCCGTTGCTTTAGAAGGTGTTTATTTTATTCTGGCAGGGCGTTGTATTTTGGATTTTCCATGATCGGTTCTACAGCATCATTCTCTTCTCCCTCTAAATGTTTCTCAATTACATCTTGTATGTCACGGTCAATAATCTCCATTTTTTATTGATCACTTTACTGGTATTGTTGTTTTTGCAATTTTTAAATTTTGTAGCCACTCTCTTCCTCTTGCGGAGTTTTGTCCATTTTTGTCTCGAAATTATTTTTTTTCTGGTTGGTTGGTTTTCCAGAATACATTTTTCCAACGTTTCCAGCGTCTTCTCTTCTGATTTTATTACCCTCTTCCGTTATTTTATGTTTATAGATAAAGTTGCCATACTTAATTTGATAACTTCCCAGTTTGTCGCTTTTGAGTTTAGATTGAATTTTTTAAATAGATTAAAATTTTCAAATTTTCATCTTTATATACTGTACTCTGTTTTTCTTTCATTTTTGTCATCAGATAGGTTGATATTATAGTTGGTTGATATTATATAGTTAGGGCTAACTTTCTGTCATCAATGAAGTTTCTGTTGCTTTTTGAATATTAGATTCACGCAGTTATTTTTTTTCTGGTGCTATCTGTTATTTCTTATGCCAACATTAATTCATCTGTCAGAGATACTAGCATTTTTGCCTGTCCCTTGTCTTCCCTTGTGCTTCCCTTGTTTTAGTTAATAGAGAATTTTCTTCTTATCTTTTTCTATTTTATAAACAGGAAATTAAAATTTCTGCAAAGTATAATAATAGAGCTTGGGAAGTAAAAAGCTTTTATAAAATTTGTGATTTCAATAATGGTATCAGTTGGAGTGTTTAGTATATATATATATACATATACATTTAACTGCAATGACCACGCAGTATATTAATGTATAGAAACAACGTAAGTATAGAGGAGTGTTCTGCACACGAGGAAGAGAAATAACGAACAAATGAAAAATGAGGTAACCGCCCGGGAATCGAACCCAGGATCTTCCGATTGCCGGTCAGATATAGATATGCTATCCACTACACCACGGGCCTCGACCAGTCAGAAGTCGTAATTCTCCTACATAGGGCAGAAACCAATGCCTTGAGAGGGCACCCTCGCAAATCGTGAATATGTATATATATATATATATATATATATATATATATATATATATATATATATATATATATATATATATATATATATATTCTCGTAGCCAGGACTTCCGAAGTGGGAGGGAGGGTCGAAATTGTAGAAAGCCAGACCTTTTGGTACAACGACCTAGTCACTGCGTGTTTATTTACTAAATGATGTTATATGTTATAATATCACATCATAAGTTATGAGTATGGTTATAACAGTGGACCTTTCCTGTCAAAGGGGAGCGGGGTCGTTCGACACCCTGACCCCCTCCTAACTATAGGCCTGTATATATATATATATATATATATATATATATAACTATTACTATCACGTCAAATTTTTTAATTTTTTGCTGCTCAAAGTTCAAGTATTGTTCGATTTACTTACTCTCATTTTTGCCATATCTTTAGATGAGAATGAAAAGTTTATTGGCAGACCATCGTCCATATGACAAATATTAATAATACAATGACAGTTCACATACTAAGGATAGAATATATACAATTAATGAGAAATAATACAGTAATGTCGAAGTTAAATGGAGCTACAGACAGACGTTTTCATACCATGAATTCTATAGCTTAGAAAACAAACGGCAGGATTCATGAATAGCTTGGATAATCAGGTTGGTTGATTTTTAATTCTTTGCATTAGACTGTATTGAGCAAGCCTTGCTACCTCCTGGAAGCTCGGGATATTGCGTGTAGCAAACATTTGCGAAGCTGAGCATCTCGGGGGGTAATTTATGTAGGAGTCTAAAAGATCTGTTGTACAGTAAATTTAGGGTTCTGCCAGAACCTTTTTTATAATTCATCCAGAGTTGCTGCCCGTATATATTACTGCAGAAAGTACAAAAGAGAATGTCTTTAGCTTCACCTGTACAGAACCGGAAGTTCCTTATGGTCATATTCGCTTTAGCACAAAGGCTTCGAGATTGTTTTCTTATATCTGAGTCATCACTCAAGGAGCTGATGATAGTTTGACCCAAATACTTAAATTCTTGTACTTCTTCAGTTACTTTACCTCTCATTTTAAACCCAATATCAGGTGGCTGATTACAGCTTTTAGGATGGAATTGCACAACCTTAGTTTTTGTAACATTAAAAAGAATATCCTGTTTCTGTGAATATAATTAGCAGGCTTTTAGCAGCCAGTCCAGATCTTTAACAGAGGGAATATATATATATATATATATATATATACACACACCGTATTTTCTTGTCTATAATGCGATGGTAATGAATATGATCTACTGTGGAAGGTTAACGAAAATATCATAACCAACTTAACGTCACCAATCGTCAAGGGCGTACTGTTGACCTAACCGGGCCATTCAATTAACCTAACCGGGCATTCAGTAATTCTGCCGTAGGTTTAACGAAAATATCACGACTTAACCTTACATGAAATCCCTAGTTAAGCAGATTCCCTGTAATATATATATATATATATATATATATATACAGGGTGAGCCGTAAGTTTCCATACATAGGAAAAATAAACATTTTTTTATGGACAACCATTTTTATTTATATAATATGCTCTACATGGTTGCCATTGTTTTGAAAACACATTTCAATACGTGTTCCCCACTGTTGATGAACACGCATTAGCACAGTTGACGTTATGCTTGTAATGGCGTTGGTGATACGTTCCTTTAGATGATTTATGTCTCGTATCTTTTCCTGATACACCATGGCCTTCAAGTGCCCCCAAAGATAGAAATCAAGGGGGTGAGATCTGGGGATCTGGGAGGCCACTCCACAGGACCACGCCGACCAATCCAAGCATCCGGAAACTGCTGATCCAAATACCGACGCACGTGAAGACCATAAGTTTAAATTTTCCTATGTATGGAAACTTACGGCCCACCCTGTATATATATATATATATATATATATAATATATATATATATATTATATATATATATATAACCTTCATTTTTGCCTTTATACTTGTTGTATGTTATATCGATCGATTTGTATTTCTTTTCTATCAATACAGTGCTCGCAGTTTTCACAGTTTGCTTGGCAGTCTTTAATACTTGTTTCAGTGAGGTATGTGAAGTCAACCTTTATTTTCGCCATAAATCCTTTCAAGTAAATAAAACCTTATTTAAAGAAGGGTTTAGTTTTAACTTTGTGTGTGTGTGTGTGTGTGTATATATATATATATATGCTTAGAATTTTTTATTTTTATCCTCATATATTCCAGATTCATTATCGTTCAGTATTGCGTGTTTCGTTGCCTTGTGATCATCCGAGAAATTTCCTTTATCTCTTTTAATTATTTCAATAAATACTTTGGTTAGCTTCCGCCCGAATTGTTCATTCTGACGAAGGTCAAGCTTTTCATTCCACCTTAGTTAGACCTACAATTTAACGTGGAATCCGAACCACGCCCCACCAGCAGCACAGCGTCTTAACCACTAGGCCACCCAGGGTATCCATTTATCTACCAACCACTTTCTTTATTGTGTGAAAGGATGAACAACTAGGTTTTGCTGCGCGCCGACTGCCGTCACCGGCTCTCGAACCCGGGGCCGATGGATTCGTAGTCAGTGACGCTAACCACTACCACCGAGGCGCATATATATATGTCAAAGGAAACAGGAAATTACCCTCAAAACTCATTTTAGGGTCCAATCGATTGAAAACTAAGTCAGAATGGTTCCATTCCCGAAGGTATTTACAGTAAAGATCTTAAAGTATGCTTTTACATAATTTAAAACGGTTTATCTTGAAATTAACCTAAGCATTTAAACTTTAAACCCTTTCGCTACGGGCATAGCTTTGAAGCGAATTATATGAATTCAAATTATTGAATCCGAATTGTAATACATATATCCCCCCCATTTTCAACCCCAGAAAGTGGAAAGAGAGGTATATACTCTTGGTTTATAAACTACACCCGAAGTTCAGAAAAGATAAGGAGTTGGTTTATTTACCACACCCCCGGATCTGAGCGCAAATTTGACGTGTAGTTTATATGCCATACCCGGAGCAAAAAAGGGTTAAATACATTATTTTGAAGTGAACCTAATTATTAAAAATATTATCTTTTGCAAATATATGCAATATCTTTTCTTCCAAACAAAATTTTCTCCATGTTATAAACAAAACTTCTAAATACGTTAAATTAATTCCAAGCTGAGGTGCCCAAAGTATATAAAAGTCAAAGGATACAACAAACTTATTTGAAATTGATTAATATGAACGTAGTCAGAAAAGGAAGGAACCATCTTAACTAACTACGAGTATTTTGAATCGACTGGACCTACAATAAATTTTGAATTCAACTGAATGCAAGAATATTCAGTTAAATTCAATGAAACCCCAATTCGTAAATAATTTCTCTAAAAATAAAATTAATTTCTTGGGTGAAGCATTTTTGAGAAAGTGGAAATGATTACTAACGATAGCTATTGAAAGCTTTGTCATATTTTAACTAATAATAGGATTTAATGTATAAATTTTTTTGAAACCCAATTTCCTGAACATGCTAAAAATGAGGACTCAATCTTGATAAGAAGATTCAATACATAAGCCTGATTGGCAGTCAAATTCTTCCTGATTGTAAATTTATTGCATTTTTCTTACGTAGAAATGAGGGGCCAAAAGCGAATGCCCCCCAAAACGACCCCTCCCCCTAGAAGAAGAGAGCCAAAATCAAGGTCCAAGGTTTTCGAGATGCCTGGTCACTGCGTTTGAAAGATTGGATGTCATAGACAGGGGGAAAGATAGATTGAGAACGATTGTTCAAGGGTTGACCGAACGAGTAGATGAAAGATTGAAAATACCGATTAACCCTTGTGTTAGAGAGGTTGACAGATAAGGAATGAGAGAGTGAGGCAACATTGCTTTTTTTTTTTTTTTTAAATTTGAAAAGATTGTGTAGTATGTAAGATGCATATATGTGTAGTGAGGAATAATGAGAGAAGTGTGTGTTTGAGAGCATGCTGGACTGTTCACAGGGTAGATGAAACACGAAAAAGATCAGCTAGGGAGGACAGTGACAGAAGAAACGGGAGTTCCAGTATTCCCTGTCTCCTGACTAACGTCTACCCCGGAGTACTTCTCATGTCGATTGGTGTCTACAATTTCCTTCTCTTCCATTGCAGAAAAAAAAATCCTCTGACTTAGGAAAGAGAAGCAGGTAGAAAGATCGATAGATAGATAGATAGAAAGACAAAGAGAGAGAGAGTTACAAGGAGTAACAAGGACAAGAGAAATTCTCAAAGACCTTTCGGTCCACTCGGGGAGATTTTTTTTTTGTTAAACTGGTTTCACTATTCTAGTGGCAGTAGAGAACTGAATATAAAAGTATAAAGCTCTCTCTCCACCCTCCGCTCCCTCCACTCCAGAGGCGGGTACGGAAAACGGTTGAAAAGTAGCCAAGGAAATTTTACAATTATGCTATGCACACATGGAGATCGTGCACTAGATACCACCGCTGTATAAACTAACCAATAATATACTTGAGCCGATCACACATCAACCACTTGGTATCGTCACAAAAACCTCGAACATATGGTTTTGATTTTATACAAAATATTTACAGCTCTATTTACCGAGGTATCGATCCAACAAAGACACCATGCCAACTTCAGGCTAGCCCCTAAAAGATTAAGAGAGAGGTAAAGGTTAAACTCTCCATGTCTACACCCATGCACAAGCAAAGCCATCACGCAGGCAAAGTGATGAAATGCTTCGACAGGAAAGGGGTTGAAACAGGAATTGAGAACAGAAATCAGATTTTCCACACCATGCCCTCCCCCGTCACGTGCATCTAGCCAACTAAGAGAAAGAGGAGAAAAAAAGAAATCGTGACTCCAGAAATGCAAATCTCCCTCACTTAATCCATGCCATGCAATTTTTAAATTCTTTTTGTTCATTATGAAATTATGTATTACAACGAAATATTTTTCTACTCTATTCTTAGACATATTAACAAGGCAGGCAAGTGTGTGAGGGTGTTTTCTGTAATTGGATGTCTGTCTTGTGTATGTGTCTGCCAACTCTTTGAATGTCGTAGAGTTTCAACTTGGGCCTCCCGCCGTGAAAGGTGTTTATGCAGCAAGTGATATATTGAATGTTATCAGGTAACACGGATTATAAGCAGGTGTCCGTAATTCAGTGAGTAACACCGTTTCCCTGTAAACGAAGTGAAAACACTAAGGTCAGAGGTTCGAATCCATAACAGTAGTGAGAGCAATGGACCGCATTCGTCGACCTGAGCGCTGTGACAGTCAACCGCTTGAACATTAAATAGAGGATTCCACCGTACTTCTATAATTATTATTATTATTATTATTATTATTATTATTATTATTATTATTATTATATATAAAATTGTCCTACTTATAATATCGATAACAGTTATCATTTTAAAGTGAAATAAGGTCATTATTAAATCTTCACTATTTTGGGTAAATATATTCCTCGCAAAATGATCAATATCGTCCAATCTTCCATTCAGAAACCTTCACAATAGGTTATGAATCTCAAACATGATTCGTCTTATACCAGTCTTTGAGGAATGGATCAATCCAAGATAGACCGATATTATACTGTGTATATATATATATATATAATATAAATGCTATGTTCGCTCCTGTTCTGTGCTACATTTTGCATCACTTTTCTCTTACTTGGAAAATAAGTCCTACTTTGTTGACGATGTTCTTTTGGGTTCAATTTAGGTTACGCTATACTAGGTTAGGTTAGGGTACCCTAACCAAACCTAACCTAACCTAAAATATAAAATTGGGTGAAAAAACCTGAGGTAGCATAAAGCAGCAGTAATTCGATTTCGAATTTTTTAATTAAAATCCTGACGAGAATGAAATTCGAAAAAATAATTATTATATACGGCAAAAAAGTGCATTCTCTAAACTTCTTAATGGAGTTTTTGCAGGCGTAAGTGATTAAAAATTTACACAAAATAAAAGACATCACCTGTAGAAGCTAATGTAACTTCAATGACCACCTATGAAAATGTAAGAGGAAAATGGCCATGTAGGAATTATATATATATATAGATGGCATCTTTCTGACATCTAGCTAAGAACTTCTTCAACAACTTTACTTCCTGTTCTTTCTCTCTTTTTCATTTCGACCCACAGTTGCCGTCTCTTCTCCTGACAAAGTTGAACTCTTCGCTCAAACTTTCGCTTACAATTCAACCCTGGACAATTCCGGTGCTGTTCCTTCATCTCCTCCCCCCTCTGACTTTATTATGTCTAAAATTAGAATCTCTTCTAAAGGTGTTTTTTTCTGCCCTATCTGGGCTCAACTCTAGGAAGGCGTATGGTACTGATGGTGTTCCTCCTGTTGTTCTTAAGAACTGTGCTTCTGTGCTGACACCCTGCCTAGGCAAACTCTTTCGTCTTTGTCTCTCATCTGGTACTTTTTCTTCCTGCTAGAAGTTTGCTTTCATTCAACCTGTCCCAAAGAAGGGTGACCTCTCTCAACCCTCCAACTATCGTCCAATTGCTTTGATTTCTTGCCTCTCTAAAGTTTTTCAATGTATCCTTAATAGGAAGATTCTTAAACACCTCTCTTCTCACAATCTTCTTTCAGATTGTCAGTATGGATTCCGCAAGGGACGCTCTACTGGCGATCTTCTAGCATATCTCTCTAACTCTTGGTAAAAAAAAAAATTAGACTAACAAGAACGTAGATGTAGCTCGTAGCGTAAACTAACCCACTTTTTGTTATAGTCTACCTACTTTTTTTTTCTTATCCTCTCCTTACTTGCATGTCTGTAACTCTCTTTACTTGCATGTCTGTAGTTTGCATGGTATGGCAGTTTCTTTGATTTAAGACTGTGTTTGCACCCACGAATGATAGGTTTTGCTACTTACTTAACCCCTTATTCTCTTCTTTCTCTCGGGCTAACCTTAGAGTGGATCTTAGGGTCTTTGTTAACCTTAGCTTCTGTAGAGCTGTAGATCCTCCTTTCAGGATTTCGGTGAAACTTTTGCTATCACTCTAGTCATATCGAAAGCTTTTGATAGAGTCTGGCACAAATCTTTAATTTCGAAACTGCCCTCCTTCAGTTTCTATCCTTCTATATGTGCCTTCATCTCTACAGTAATTTCCTTTCTGGCCGATCTATAGCTGCAGTTGTAGATGGCCACTGTTCTTCTCCTAAAGCTATTAACAGTGGTGTTCCTCAGGGTTCTGTCCTGTCACCCACTCTTTTCCTTTTATTTATTAATGATCTTTTAATTCGCACTTCCTGTCCTATTCACTCCTCTGCCGATGATTCCATTCTTCACTTCTCCACCCGCTTCCCAAAGCGTCCCTCACAGCAGTCGCTTCATGATTCGCGTAGGACGGCTATGGGACACCTGACCTCTGATCTTTCTGCTATATCTGATTGGGGCAGAGAAAACCTTGTGGTTTTCAATGCCTCAAAAACTCAGTTCCTCCATCTGTCTACTCGTCACAATCTTCCACACGACTATCCCCCTTATCTTCAACAATACACAACTGAATCCTTCCTCTTCTCTTCACATTCTTGACGTTTCCTTTTCTCGCGATCTTTCCTGGAAAGATCACATATACTCTCTTTCTAAAACAGCTTCTAAGAGGTTAGGTGTGCTGTGCCGCCTCCGCAGTTTCTTCACCCCCATTCAGTTGCTGTCTCTGTACAGGGGTCTTGTTCGCCCTTGTATGGAGTATGCTTCTCATGTGTGGGGTGGTCCAGCCCACACAGCCGTACTTGACCGGGTGGAATCAAAGGCTTTTCGTCTCATCAATTCCCCGCCTCTTACTGACTGTCTTCAATCTTTCTCTCTTCGCCGCAGTGTTGCCTCACTCTCTCTTTGCTATCGCTATCATAATGGACATTGTTCTTCTGAACTCTCTAACTGCATGCCTCCTCCTTTAAGGAAAGCACGCAGTACCAGACCTTCTACACTTTCCCATTCCTTTTGTGTCCAACTATCTAATACAAGAGTTAACCGGTATTTTCAGTCTTTCATCTACTCAACCGGTCAACTCTGGAAAAATCTTCCTCAATCCATCTTTCCTCCTCTCTATGACCTCACCTCTTTCAAACGCAGAGTGTCTAGGCATCTCGAAAACCCCGGACCTTGATTTTGGCTTTCTTCTTCTTCTATAGGAGGGGAGCTTTTGCGGGCTCTTGCAACTTAGCCCCCTCTTTCCTGCATAAAAAAAAAATATCTATATCTTTGATACGTATTAAAACGAACTTGCTATATGCCGGCCTCATTCATCGCTCTAACAAAACCATTAATTGCATATTCGACAGGCATTTTGGTTCGCATCATATGTCAATTTGGAGGCAATTTGGTTGGTGTCACGAGTTCGTTTCAGCTCCAAGGTAACCATGCATGCATGCGTGGACGAAGTCATTGTGAAGATATTTATTATTATTTATTTATGTTATAAATTTATTTATAAAATAAACATTATAATATTAAATTTCTGGAATCACCTGAAGATCAGGGCCCCCAGCCTTCTTTGGCTAAGTAACGAAAATATCACGACCTCACCTAACCAATCATTAGGTCATCTGTACGCCCTTGACGATTGGTTAGGTTAGATCGTGATATTTTCGTTAGTTAGCCTTATAAAGCTAACTAAAGAAGGCTGGGGGCCCTGATCTTCAAGTGATCCAATTTCTGATGTTACAACAATAAATATTGAAATATTTATTTTTTATAGCCTAATTTGGCTCTTAATACATTAACGATATGCAAATTACCTACAAATTATGATTAATACACAAACGAACTAACAGTGGAAATACAGTACATACAGTGGCGCTCGTAAGTATTCGTACAGAAAAATGTTTCAGTTATATTCGTCATTATCTTTTGTACCATACATAGGATAGTTAGGAAGAGTTTACGGATCAAGTAAAGATAAGCACCCCCAACTTTTTTTAGTTAGCTTTATAAGGCTAACTAACGAAAATATCACGACCTAACCTAACCAATCGTCAAGGGCGTACAGTTGAACTAACGATTGGTTGGGGGTGCTTATCTTTACTTGATCCGAGTTTACCCCTTCGTATGGAAAATTTAACAAACAAAAAATTAATTTAACTCCAACATATAATGCAAAGCATCAAAGAATTTGAGGAAACCGATCTTTTCGGTTTGACGGTCTGTAATATTTTTTAACATTACTTGTTTTTTATTGTCCAGTTTTAATCGAGGATTTCAAAAATAACATTCATGTTTTAGAGAAACAAATAGTGAGGCAGTTATACACTTTAGTTTAGAGAATATCATATACGCTTTAAGATTCCAAAATCCCTGAAAGTTTTAGGTCAACTGTACGCTCATGACGATTGATTAGGTTAAGTCATGATATTTTCGTTTGTTTTGACAGTAAACTAACGAAAATATCATGACTTAACCTAACCAATCGTCAAGGGCGTACAGTTGACCTAACCGGGCATTCTGTTAACCTAACTGGGCATTCAGTTAACCTAGGTTTGCTAGATTTTTCAAATGCCGATGCGGGACAAAAAATTTTCTGGTTTTTTTAGAAGACCAATTTTTTTTTCAAATTGAAACGATTTCTTCAACGGTTACAACAAACAAAATTAGAAAAATTTTATTACAACAATATTTAACAATTAAACATCGTGAATAAATTGAAATTATTATAGATAATATTGAAATTCTAAATCAATTCATCCCTAAAAAATTTGCTTAAAAAATATTTTTTGCGGGACATTTTGAATGCGGGATTTTGACGCGGGATTTTTGGATCAAATGCGGGACTGTCCCGTAAAATACGGGGCGTCTGGCAACTCTAGTTAACCTAACCAGTTGGTAGAGTCTAGAATTTGACGGTTCCGTAGCCATGACTCGTTTTTTTCCGCCGGCCGTCAAACCAAAAAAATTCCAATACGGTTTAAAAATATATATTTTAAATTTGTTAAATTGCATATAACTACCTCACTATTTGTTTCTCTAAAACATGAATGTTATTTTTGAAATCCTCGATTAAAACTGGACAATAAAAAACAAGTAATGTTTAAAAAATATTAAAGGCCGTCAAACCGAAAAGATCCGAGGAAACTAAAAAAGTTAAAAGTGCAAAAGTTTTCGTACATTTATTTACAAAATTATTTAATATTTTGTATATCCACTTTTTGCTTGAATGACTTCACTGATTCGTTTTGAGTACTTTTCTACAAGGTTTCGACATCTCTCAGTAGAAATTTTAGCTCATTCTTCTAAAGAAAATTGTTGGAATTCATTTATTTAGATTTGGAGGGTTTCTTTTGCGAACGGCTTTACTCAAATCAAACCATAAATTATCGATTAAATTGAGATCTGGGCTTTAATTGGGCCACTCAAGAGACTTGAAATTCTTTTGTTGAAGCAATTTTATGGTATTCCTACTTTTATATTTTGGATCATTAGTTTGTTGCAGTACCCAACTGAGCCCATTTGCAACTGTGGGAGTCCAGTCAGGCCTGTGTGTGTGTGTGTGTGTGTGTGTGTGTGTGTGTGTGTGTGATATTTTAATAATAATAATAATAATAATAATAATAATTATTATTATTATATATTATTATTGTTATTTTTCGGATATATTTTTGTTTGTCTCTTATCCTATTTCCAGCGCTGGTTCTTCCTGTAATTTCAGGCTACTCTCTCAGTTTATGTTCCAGTTTAATTCAAGGGTAGAAATTATTCAATGTACTTAAGTTATTTGTTTAATTGTAGAATAAATTTTAATGTTTGATGTGGTTTGACTTCCTGTAAATTTCTTGAAGAACAGTAAACTAGTGAGGGAGAGATTTCTTATATGTATTTCTATTCTTACAAGTCCCCCTTAAAATAAGCAAACCCTTCTCCTTCTTTAATGTTCTCCTCTCTTTCCACGATTTCCTTCTTCTCCCTTAAGTTACATTCTCATTTATAACTGAAGGAAAGTAAAAGGGTTTACTTAAGTTGGGGGATTTATGTAAAAGATATCGCGTTTTTATAAACCTCATTTGGGAAAATCCACCATTATAACTGAGGATTTCAACAATACTGATATATATACATTAGGGTGGATCGATTTTACATTTTTTTCGATTTCCATATTCTAATAGAGACAAAAACTTGCGCATGCATGAGAAAATAGCCTCTGCAAAATCTTAGCTTAATAGGTAATCATCTTCTGCCCCCGGCAGAGCGATGAAAATCATATTTTAGTAGTCATAAACGTATTTTTCTTATAATTTTTAAAATATTTCAATATGCATCAAAATTATTCCTAATAACTATAAAGTCGATGAAAAAGACCTCATATAATCGTTTTTCCAAGCGCGTTGTCCTACGTTAATATCTTTTGCCCCCGGCAACAACGTCAAATGTTGAAAAAATAGGTAATTTATATACATATTTTCAGATCGGCTCTTTGTCTTAAATAATGCATTATATATTTCCCATAGCATTTATATCATTGCTTAGGCATGAAATAACACACACGCAAAATTTTATGACTCTAGAGTAATATCTTCTGTCCCCGAGAAAAGTCTAAATGTGGATTATAATTACGTTAATGCGATGTTATAAGTACGATAAGTACTAAGTACAGCTCCTCGCTTGCTAATTTTATAAAATTAGCAACCCAAAACTCACCACGAGGAGGTGGCTGTACGTTGAGTTCCACCCTATCCAGCCCCAACCACCCTTCCTTTGGCTGCATGTCGATTTACATACGGTAATCTTTCTTAGAATCAAATCGTGGAATTTTTGTTCGGGAGTGAAGACGGGAGCGGATGAATCCGTCCCTCTCTTCTATTCCACTTACACTGGCAGAGGCTTCGGTTACTAATTTGATGAGTCTCTCGACCGCTTGATTATGACAAGGGAATAGTGGGATCAGTCCATCAGGCTGGTCTCCCGTCTCAACAAACTCTTTTATTCGGGTATCAGGTATTGTTTTTGTAACGGGGGGGTTCGGTCACCTCAGCCGTTTGCCAGTTGATCATTTCGTAATAGTTTTGACTATTGTAGAGCAGCTCAGGCATGGCGAAGGCTCGAATTTCCCCGCTGGTGATTGTTTTGATCGTGCTTTTAATATTCTTCTCCATCCCAATTCTCTTATGTGTTGCTCATCGGCATGTAGCATGGAGATCAAAATATTTTGTGGGTGAGCAAAGAAAGAATTTCTACGGAGGACTTTGTTGGCGATTGTCTTAGATCTTTGAGGCATGGTCTGAGAGAGACGCATCATTTCGAAAAAATGTTTTGCGCCCTCAGTGAAACTGGAGTTTTTCTTTATCTTAAACCAAATTGGTGCGTAAACTGTCATAATGAATCGCACAATTTTGTTGAAGGTGCTGGAGGGTTCACTGGTTGAAACATAGAGGCGCAGAAATGTATTTGCTGTTGTCAGCCACCTGGAATGCCCCATCTTACCTGGATTTCGAGCCGCGAGAGCTGAAGAGCAGCTACCGCTCGACACTGCTCTGTAGATGCCTAACAAATATTTTTGGTCAGTGCTCAACTCGGCATCATCTATGTCAATGTCGGGAGATGGAATGGCATCGAATTCTGTAATTGGAAGTTTTTCGCAGTCGTTCAGTTGTTTTCCAACTGGTCCAGTAAAGCCCATTGGCCCAATTGTTTTGCCGTCCAAGTCTTGAATGAGGTGTCGCAGTGATAATTCATTACCGTGTAATAGGCATATGATCCACTGAACTGGCCTTTGTAGTTTCATTTCAATCATACGCCAGTACGCAGTGCGTACTGGCGCGTCAGTGGCAGCTGCTGCTGGCAGCACTCACCAGAGATGACCTTTAAACCCTAGCCTAGAGTCATAAAATTTTGCGTGTGTTATTTCATGCCTAAGTAACGATATAAATGCTATGGGAAATATATAAATGCATTATTTAAGACAAAGAGCCGATCTGAAATATGTATATAAATTACCTATTTTTTCAACATTTGACGTTGTTGCCGGGGGCAAAAGATATTAACGTAGGACAACGCGCTTGGAAAAACGATCATATGAGGTCTTTTTCATCGACTTTATAGTTATTAGGAATAATTTTGATGCATATTGAAATATTTTAAAAATTATAAGAAAAATACGTTTATGACTACTAAAATATGATTTTCATCGCTCTGCCGGGGGCAGAAGATGATTACCTATTAAGCTAAGATTTTGCAGAGGCTATTTTCTCATGCATGCGCAAGTTTTTGTCTCTATTAGAATATGGAAATCGAAAAAAAATGTAAAATCGATCCACCCTAATATACATATATATATATATATATACTGTATATATGTGTATATATATATATTGACTAGTGGACATAATTCTGGACACTTCATTTTACTTCAAATTTTGAACATTTTTCATGTATTTATAATGTTTATTGTCGCATAATTGATAAAAAATGACTGCATATTGAGACAAAATTAATTAAGTTTATTATTCTAACCTCTTACTGAAGAGCAAAAATTAGATTCTGTGTAGTAAAGGGAAATTGATTGTCACTTAATGAATATTTATGAATTTCGTAGGCTTGAGTCGTCTGCAATTAACGTATGTAGTGGTGAGATTATCGCGTGATTTGTCACGTGATTATCGTATGATTTGTCACGTGATTATCGTATGATTTGTTTTGATGGACATTTTGAGTTATATTTTAATCAGTTGTGTGTAAGACACCAGAACTAGCGGATCGTCAATTTTTATTAAAAAATAGCACGGACTGCAACTAAAAGACTTAACTGGTCACCATCTAAACGTAGCAAAGCAGTTGTTCTTCGTGATGAAGGCTATACCTCTGAAGAAATTGTAAAAAGACTTGGAAGTGGAGCTACAAAATCTGGTGTTCGGAAGGTGTGTGTGAGATGCAAAATTACCAAAACCTTTAAAAATGCCGCTAGACTCGGTCGAAAACCTAAAGTGAGCCAACAAGACGAGAGAAGAATTTGCAGACTAGCCTTGCAAGATCGTAGAGGTTCTTCAAGAATCATTAGAGAAGTTCTGGAAATAGCTGGAGTCAATATATGTGACAGAACCGTTCGAAGAAAACTATGTCAAAATCGTTTGAAGGCAAGAAAACCTAGAAAGAAACCTTTTCTTAACGAGCGACAAAGGCGCAATTGTGTAAATTGGGCTATGGAGCACAAGTCCTAGACCACAGAAGACTGGGCCAAGGTAATTTGGAGCGACGAGACCCGCATTTCGATATTTAGTAGTGATGGTGTCAAATATGTTCGTCGCCGGACAGGAGAAGATTTGTTACCAGAATGCACAACTGCAACTATGAAACCTCCTGTCAGCATCATGGTGTGGGGATATAGGGTATATCAAGAGATGGTGTAGGACAGCTTCATGTGATAGACGGTATTCTAAACGCCAAAAGATACCAGGTTCTAGAGAAGACATTGCTTCCATCAATTGCTAAATTATACCCTGATGCACCAGAAGAGTGCATTTTCCAGCAGGACAATGCACTATGTCACACCGACAAAGCCAGCCTCCAATGGCTGAAGCAAAGAAATATAAAGCTCCTCAAGTGGCTGGGTAATAGTCCGGACCTAAACCCGATAGAGAATCTATGGTCGAGGCTGAAAGTCATCGTTCACCTCCGGAATCCCAGTAGTTTTATAAATATTTAATAGAGCAGAACATTTTGATTGTACTCTCAAATTTTGTGTACATTGCTTATAATAAATCTGTATTCAATTTAAAAGTTTGTTTTATTGTTATTTATGTGGATAAATCTATCCTAAATATTCAATGTTCATGTGTTTCATGAATTTTTAACAATAAAAATTGGTTGGTAGATAAATGGGTACCCTGGGTAGCCTAGTGGTGGGGGTGCTGATCGAGAGGTCGTGAGATCGAATCCGGACAAGAACTCTGTAATTTTTGACCGCCCGTGGTGGGTCGTGGTTCGGGTTTCACGTCAAGCTGTAGGCCTAAGGTGGAGCAACAAGCTTGACCTTCGTCGGAATAAACAATTCGGGCGGAAGCAAAATTAAAGTTAGCCAAATTTTTATATATAGGGCCACATATATATATATATATATATATATATATATATATATATATATATATTAATATATATATTATATATATATATATAAAGTTTGTTCGAAATATTTATTTTTCAATACTTGTGAATACTGATTTTTGTGATGTCCTGAAACTTCAGGCTGCTTATTTGAATTTTGCGTGGGATCTAAAAATATCTCGGAATAAGCGACGTTCCAGTCAAATGCACTCGAAAATGGGTTTTAGATTAAGATGGAAAAACTTTAAAAAAAAAGTTATTTATATATACATTTATATGCACACATAGGAATATAGCTGGTCGGTTGCTGACTGTACAACAATACTTGATATTCGGCTGCTTTCATATTGTAATGAATACTATGCACAGGTTTTCTGTTATAAAAGCCTGCATGGTGATTAAAACCATAAATGTATGGATTAAGTATAACGAGGTATGACCGGGGTTAGGAATTCTATTTTAGCTATATTTAGTTACCATATTTATGGGCAACCGTAACGAAGCTGTTCCTTAAATTTAGAAGATGTTTTGAAGGATGTATTATAAAACACTGATTTTTCTTTAATTAATGACACTAATAAATTGTAGATATTAATTTACATATCGATCTGTATTCGAAATAAACCCTGGTATCTCTATCAAATCATGAAACTACTGCCCTGGACCCCAGCAACCAAAACAATACTGTGGTCCGCAAATAAAATACCATAGGATACCAATAAAGTAATCGGACCATAGTGAAAATCATCCTGTTTTGCTTCGAGTAATCAAGATTTTAAGGCTGAGACAGCCAGAAAGGTACAGTATGTTTACAAAGAGTAAATTAAAAATTTTAGGATGATTTACTACAGAAGAAAGATGCATCATCTCATCAAATAATATATTCACATGTCTCACAGATGCATAAATAAATATTGTAAGCAGGAATTAACCTTATAAAAGAAGGAGCAGTCAAGAAAATTAACATTTTTGCAAACTGGGATAAAGGAAAAAAGGTTGCGATAAAGAAAAAGAGGTGAACAGCAGAAGAAAGATGGGTGCCAGCATGAACCACCGAGTTCACGAGAAAGGTGTTCAATCAAAAAAGAATACTTAAAAAATTAAAGAAATTTTTCTTTGAAATCTGTCCCTGCAGAAGTGGTACTGAAGTAAGTAAGGTGAGCACAAAAAATTACAATATCAAAGTTCATTCAATATTTACACGGGAAAAGATGTAATACATGAAACAAAAAGGTGACTAACTTATATACAATAATTTGTGTCCCTTTAGTAATCCTATCCTTTATCCAGAGACAGGACCAGACCCCCGAAGCCCTCCTCATTACCCCTATCTTCATCTTTGACACCTTCAAAATCGCCGACCACTTCTCTGCTATATTTCACTCAGACAAAAAATAAACAGGATCCAGCAAAAGCTGGAACAGAAATTTGCAAACAATCCACCATTGCTTGGAAAACTAAAGAACAAAGAAGAATAACACGACTAAGGGGAGAAACAGCACAAATCCAGGAACTCATTAAGCCCTAAAAAAGCAGAAAACCTAGAAAACTTAGCAGAAATGTTGAAAACATACAAAGCAAACACCTCATAAGAGACGCAGATTAATTACAAAAAAAAAATGCTTTATAAAAGTTCTCGTTCAACAAATCAGGAATAAAGAATAAAGGCAGAAAGCAAAGGAACAAAATCGACTTTTTCTCAGAAAACTCTAAGAACCGGATAAAAATGAGAAGCCCCCATAATTAGCAGAAACAGAAAACTACTGGAGAGTTCTCTTTGAAAACCTTGAGAAACACGCACGAGACGTTGATTAGATAATATATACTAGAATAATTGAATAGAGATAAGTAACAAATGGAAACTGTAACATTCACAGAAGCTGATACCGAGAAAAAACTCGCACAATTCCAAAATTTCGAAAGTGGTACTCCAGACCTATTTCCCAACTTTTCGCTAAAACAAGTGAAATCAATACATTCCTTTTACTAGCTATTAAACTGGTCATGCTGGAAATATATTTGTACCAAAATCAGAAAAGATGCACTTTACAAATACAGACCAATATGCTAATTTTGTGCCACCTTCAAACTACTTACTGGTATTATACCAGATAGCATATATGACCATATTACATCTAATAACTACATACTCGTAAAAGAGAAACAGAAGGGACGTAGAAGAAAATGCTATAGGACCAAAGAACAGCTACTAACTGACAAAACCATAATAAAGGACTACAGATAAGGTCATAGAAATCGTAGAATACCCTGAGTCAACAACAAAAGAAGCCTTCAGTATGCAACTAACCAACTATACACTATAAACAATTCAAAGATTCAAAGAAATACTGGAAAATAAACTTATAATTATGGAGTATAGTCTTTTGAGGGCCAAAAGTTTTTCTTTTTACCATATTCTTATGTAAAATTACTGTACACTTCAATTCAGTTCAATTTTTCCCCGAAATTTTAACAAAATGTACATATGGCTATACCCCATTTTCCTGGGTTTTCGCAAGAGGAGATCAAAGAACAATATTTCATTATTTTATGTGAAACTAATGTAAACTTTACATTCGATTTTGCAGTTTCTTCCATTATTCTGAACAATATGTAAATGAACAATGAACATACAGGGCCCTGGCAGTACACCTTGGCTCCAAGGCCTATTTTGACAAGGTGTGACAAAATATTTGCCTCTGAATTTCTCTCTTAAGTCAGCACAAAATTAATAAATTGAATTGAGAATATAACGATAATATTATGTGCGTAAAAGAATTCATTCAAATTTGTGGAAAAATAAAGTCATAAAAGTTCCAATCCTTTTTTTTTTTTAATTTTAAAAGAAAACGGAAAAATGCTAAAGTAAAAAAGACAGAGCGGTGAAACTTTGTGTATATTTAAGAATATGAAACATTTTGTGACAAAATTTCCTTTAAATGGAACTAACCGTATCGGAGATTAATTTCACTTCACACTGCAACTTTATACTCTATTTTCATGCTTGCACCTATTGCTATCGTTGTGATACAGTATTCACATACTACAGTAGTATCTCACATTACAGTTTGTTCAGTTTTCTTAAATTTTCACTAAAGGTTTATCGGATATTCAATAACTTTTTAGCCAATTTTCAGGTTTTTATGATCATAACAACCCAATTTTGCGATAAAAAATTTACATATTTTTTTCCAAGATGTAAACATTTTTAGATTTAGAATGGATTTTTTATTAAAATGAGTAAATTATTATAAAGGATGTAGTATGATATATATATATATCATACTACATGGTTGCTTAACCAAATTGTAAGTTTTCAAATGCAAAAATTAGTTAGTTTGCGAATATTTTTTACATGTTAAATAAATAAATAGATAAATAAAAAAAAAAAATCGCTCGAAGGAAAAAAATGGTTGAAAGTTTATACGTTCGTTTAAAAACATGAACAGTAACAGCGTATATTCTCTCCAAATTTGATTGAAAATGACAAACTTTTTCAAAGACGCTATTTCGACTTCTCGCTCCTCTTAACGCTCAGTTATGAAGAAGCGCAAAAACAGTTAATTGAGGAAACTTGCAAAATCCAAATAGAGATATTCGAAAGTAATATGTCACCGCTTTTATCCTGCTTCGCCAGCGACTCATTCAGTAAGCTAACAAAGCTCAGTGAGAAGAATAGATCCTAAATTATTATCATGTTTCAGGATCTTTCGCTTTTGTATATTTCCCGTAGCTGATTCGGCAAACTTTAAAGTCTGCGCTATCTCATGCGCAGTCGTACTTGCGATATGATATCCAACTAGCTTGCCACGTTCAAACTCCTTCGGGTGTAATCCATATGTCATACTTATGAATACTGACTGTAATATATAGCAGATTAGCTTACTAGACAGTACCTTTGAACTATAGGAAATTTGAACTATAGGAAATTTGGACTAGTGGAAATTCGAGTATTGTTCCAATAGCTTTGGTATGTATATACTTCTTAACTGTATAATTTTGAAAACTGCCATTTAGTGTTGACATGATTTTAGCGATCCTGATGACAACATTCAGCCCAGTGTGTCATTATTTTACTAAAGTACTGTAGGAGTTGCATTATTTTGATTATTTTACTTGATTTCCTCAGACTCAGTCACATAACTCTGAAAATTTAAATTTTGTTAAATTAATATCTATTATGAAAATTGTACAACTTTGAAAATAAATTTGAAGAATTAAATTGCTGAAATTCTTAAAATCTTAGTTTATCCTCGTTTTATAAGAATTACAAATAAGATTAAATTTAAAGTCTAATCAATGTCGTTGTGAAGAGCATTCGTTAAGTGATTATGATTAGGTCAAATGATAAATCTAATTAACGTTTGTCATCCAGGAAATTATCGTGACGTAAGTCAGATGCCTGCCGGGAAACATTTTAACTCTCTCTCTCTCTCTCTCTCTCTCTCTCTCTCTCTCTCTCTCTCTCCCCTTGATAAATAATTAGATTAATAATGAAATTCGTTGTACAATGATTCTTCAATTTCCTATATTACAAATTCAATTTAATCCCCGATTATTGAAAAATCATTCATCATTTGGTATTTAAAATTGTTTACCAACTGAAAAGACTGATTTTGACACCATATAATAAAGAATAAATAAATCAGCCTTGTATTTATTTTATTAAGTTTCTGAATTCCTTTTCAGATGCAGGAACATGAAAATTTTTGGGAATGAAACAAAACTAATGTAATTACTGACTGACAAGTTCAAAGATTTGGCTTTGAATTATTGCTTCTGCACCGAGCTTAATCCACTAAGTCGGAAAGAGAGTCCATTGCTGATGCTCTTTGAAGAGAGAGAGAGAGAGAGAGAGAGAGATCATTTTTAGGGTGACATTAGTAAATCACTCAAAGACTCAAAGAAAAGTATTAAAAGATAAAATATTAAAAGATAAAATCATCATTATACTTAATTACCGACAGAAAATAACCAAAAATATTTACTTATATCCGCTTTGAACTTTTATTGAAGTTTATAACTACTGTAAAATGTCCGTTTCATTAATCTATTCTCTCCAACCGTCAAAATGAGAAGATCTGAATAGTATATTCTCTTTAATAGTGAAACTAAAATTTTCTATTGAAATAATTATGCATTAATCAACTTCTTGTAAATTAAGATACTTTTGTAAAATCTGTTTTATTATAATCTGATGAAAAATTGTGAACTATTTGGTGAATTGGAATAGATAAAACAGATTCTTCATTGATTTCAAAATCTGTCAGTGACATGATGTAATATATAAATAATAAAATGGTTAATGTCATGTGAATTTCCAAGCAACGAAGCAGCAATTTTTAAAAGATTTTCTTTTTGGTGAATTGGAACATACTGTAGACATTGTCTTTAGCAAATCTTTTTCGTTATTGGACAATAACTTTTGTATCTCAGCTACGAGCAAGGACTGTCCTAATCTCTCTTTAGAGATGCAAATCCAAAAAGCAAGTTTGCAAGAAAACAAAATATATGCATATTTTATTCCTAAAATAGTTTGACTACAAACAAACTCGGTAATATTTATTTTCATTCCTGAAACATGTGAAATTCTTTCAAGCAAATATATTTACGGTTTCAACAAGGCAATATATGTCACTTTTACCTCGAAGGAGGCAGTGACATAGTGACCTAATAAAATACCCAAATGGAGTGACGTTTGGCCTGGACATTGACTTCATTGAGCATTTTTTAGAGGTAATTTTATTCTTAAGAAATAATGGTACACAGAAACGCTCTTGACATCGTCTGGTTTTAATGAACTTCGGTATTTAAGAAATGAAGCAGCTCTTGTCAAGTGGAAAAATAACGATGGAGTTAAAACACATTATAATTAAGAATTTGTTACTGTGGCAGTCATTGGAGGATTTTAAAAGAAATATATGCCTGCAGTATATGAAAGGTAAATTAAGATTTTTAATCCTTTGTTTCGTTGAGTAGTATAGTGGCAAAAATCTCGAGTGCAATTCAACTGCATGTAATATGATCAATACTGATTGTTGCAAGAGTGCCAGTGCCATGCAACACTGACAGAACCCTGCAAAACTGGAAAGTGGGAGAAAGGTATCCAGGAAGGTGGTCGGGGTAGACCCTCCAAGAGGTGTGGGGGTAAATTAATCTAACAGCTGAGGCCTACAAAGGTATATATGTAAATATTTAAATTGTATGTTTGTATGTGTGTATTTAAATTATATGTATATATATATATTTCATGTAAGCATAAAAAATTTAACTTGATACAAACAGCGAGATTTTATGAAGCTGACTACACCCTTGGATATATCAGATGTTCGCTACAAAACAAGCAGTTTGCGCATGCGCACCTAAGACAATGATAAGTGGCCACATGGCGAATTGGTAGGCTAGCAGTGTCAGATTTCTTTAAGACGTGTTCGCTGATGGAATGCTTTTCTTATTTTTTTCTTGTGGTATTATAAAGGCGTGTTTTGCCGAGAAGGGTTGGAGTGCTAGAAAAATAATTAGGGAATTTCCGGGAAAAAATTGGAAAAGAAGTACAGTACAATACATAATAAATAAAATTAGACAATCAGGGTCAACTGACAGAAAACGTGGCAGCGGTCATCCGCGTACTGCTCGGACTCGAGAAAACGAAAGATACGTTGAAGAGCATGCGTTGTCGCAGGAAAATAATCCTGGTACTCATCTTTCGCAGAGAAAAATGGCGAATAATTTAAATATTTCGCGCAACAGTGTCCAAAACATAATGAAAAGTAAAGGATTCAGATCTTTTAAAAGATTGAGTGCCCCCAGAATAACAAAAGAAGCCATGGGAAAACGGTTACAAAGGTGTAATTCTTTGTACAGGAAATTTAATTAACAGACATTAAATGCATGTTTTTTCAAGATGAGTCCGACTTTACATTAATTGTATCAACAAAGCGACAAAACAATCGAGTCAACGCATTAACTTCAAAATCGGAAATCCCGCCAGACCGTCTTTATCATCCAATTTCACGATTTTCCAAGAAATTAATGGTATCTTGTGGTGTTTCTTACAATGGAAAAACTAAATTATTCTTTATTGATCCACAGAAAACAAAAATGAACTCGCAAAATTACATTGAACACCTCGGAGAACTTTTACCGGAATGCCGAGACTTGTACCCGAAAGAAGATTTTATTTTTGCTCAAGACAATGCACCATCTCATTCAGCCAAGGCAACCCAAGAATTTTTGATGGCGAACATTCCTGAATTCATAAAAAGTGAAGAATGGCTACCAAATTCTCCTGACTTAAATCCTCTGGATTACTTCGTGTGGAATGAACTGAAGTCATTGGTGTACCATGGTCGCAGGGAACCATTTTCAAACATGGAAGCAATTAGACAAAGAATTGAGGTTGTTTGGCCTATGGTGTCCCAAGACAAAATCAAGTCATCAATAGATCAGTGGAAAAGGAGACTACTGGTCGTAATTCAAGAAAATGAGGGGCCAATACAACATCGATTTCAATAGAGTAAGTTTTATGTGAGTTCCATTGAAATTTTTAACACATGATAACTATACATACTATTGACTACATCTTGTACTAATTTGGGTGTATTAGCTTGACTAGTTTGAAATTTGTAGGAAAAACAAAAGTGTTCAGGTCTTTCTCGTCCACCCGGTATATATATCCTTAAATGCCGTAGCCTACGAAATAAAATAAACGAATTTTTTTTCTTTAATTGCTTGTAAAGACTATGATTTAATTGCGATAAATGAATCGTGGCTTAGCACTGAAACATGTGACTTTGTAGGGGAGTATCAAATTAGAGGTTATAAACTTTTTGTTAAAAGCAGAAGAGGTAGGCGAGGAGACGGTGCTATGTTGTATATCAAAGATAATATTGCGAACGTTATAGAAGTAAAGCACACAATTCCAGAACCGATAGATTCGACTATAGCAGAACTTAAATTGAACGATTTCAAACTTCTTGTTGCGGTTATATATAGGGCCCCTAATCAAACAGCTGATACGGACGAAGCGTTATATCGTGAACTAAAAAGAATAATAGGTAGTGAGCAGGCCTTAGTTATGGGTGACTTTAATTGCGCCAACGTGAAATACGATACAATGCAGGGAGACGCGGAAGGTAATCGTTTAGTTAATTTTCTCGAGGCTAGCTTTCTTATTCAAAAGGTTGGGGAACCTACGAGGTTGGACCGTATCTTAGATTTAGTAGTAACTACGGATGATAGGCTAATCACGGATCTTCAAGTAACAGAACTGTTAAGCAATAGCGATCACAATATGGTAGAGTTTGTCCTCTCAGTAAGTCACTCGAAACCAGCTAACTCGACTAAAATTCCTAACTTCCAGCACGCAGACTTTTGTAAATTTCGAAATGAATTGTCACACGTCAATTGGGAAAACGTAATGGGGATTTCCAACGCAAAACTAATGTGGGAATCGTTTGAAACAGTATTTAGGACTATAAATGAGGAATGTGTACCGTACAAAATTATGCGTGGTTTACTTCTAGAGTAGGAGACATTATAAAGAGTAGAGATAGGGTTTATAGGCTACGTAAGTGCGAGAAAGACAATTTGTGGTTAAGAAACAACTACATATCTCTAAGGCGTGAAGCGAAAAGTGTAATAAAAAAGTCCAAGCGCGAATTTGAAATCTTCATAGCTCGTGATGGCAAAGAAAACCCCAAGCGATTCTTTCAATACGTCAACAATAGAAATCCAGTAAAAAGTGTCTTGGGGCCGTTGAAAAATGTTAACGGAGAGCTATTTTCTGAAAACAAGGAAATGGTTACCTTGCTAAACGAATCTTTTTACGTTAGTTTTTACTATAGAAGATGTAACCAATATCCCTACGATCATAGACATAATACCTTTTGATAATGGTAATATTTTGGATAATATTGTGGTTAGTGAAGGGGGATAATGCGCTATATTGATAAAATGAAAATGCCTAAATCACCTGGGCCGGATTCCATATATCCCATACAACTAAAAGAATTAAAAGATAGCATTGTTGTGCCGCTGACAAAGATTTTTTAATGCGTCTATTTCTGAGGGGTGCGTACCAGATAATTTCAAGTTAGAAAATGTAACACCTATCTTTAAGAAAGGCGATAAAAGTGTGGCGGGAAATTATAGGTCAATCAGTTTAACGTCTGTTGTAAGTAAGCTACTGGAATCAATAATTAGGGGTCGTATAGTCGAACACTTAGAATTGTATAACTTGGTTAGAAATACGCAGCACGGTTTTAGGCGAAACAAATCTTGCTTAACTCATCTTTTAGAGTTTTTTCAAAGCGTGGTTGAAGTTTACGATAGTCATCGGGCGGTTGATGTAGTGTATTTAGATTTTCAAAAAGCGTTTGACACCGTACCCCACAAAAGGCTCATTGAAAAAACTAAGGCTCATGGAATCAGGGGTGTAGTAATAAATTGGATAGAAGAGTGGTTGCGAGGTAGGAAACAGAGGGTGGTCGTTGATGGAGCGGAGTCGTGTTGGGCTAATGTAGCGAGCGGCGTTCCTCAGGGTTCTGTATTGGGCCCCTTGTTTTTTCATATATATTAACGATTTAGATGTCGGCCTAGTCAGTACAGTTTTAAAGTTTGCCGGCGCCGGAGAGGTGGTAGGGCGATTAATGACGAAGATAGAGGTAAAATCCAGGAAGATCTGAATAAAATCGTTGATTGGTCAGTCACATGGCAAATGAGATTTAACGTCGACAAGTGCAAAATTTTACATATAGGTTCGCGTGACGGTAATTTTGCGTATAGTATGTCAGGGAAGGAGTTAGCAAGCGTAGAGCAGGAAAATGATTTAGGAGTTATAGTCACTGGTGATTTAAAAGTAGCGAAACAAAGTACAGCAGCGGTCAACAAAGCGAACAAAGTGTTAGGTTTTATAGTTCGGAATTTTGAGTATAAATCGCGCGATATTATTGTTCCTCTTTATAAATCATTAGTTAGACCCCATTTGGAGTACGCGATCCAATTTTGGAATCCACATATGCGAAAAGATATAGACAAAATCGATAGAGTTCAAAGACGAGCAACTAAGATGATTCCGTCGCTTTGGTTGAAGTCGTACGAGGATAGGCTTAAAGAGTTAAAATTGACTACACTCGAGACTAGGAGGCTAAGGGGTGATCTAATCCAGGTTTTTAAAATTATGAATGGGTTCGATAACGTAGATAGAGATAGCTTTTTCGAAATATCTCAATATAATAGGACTAGAAATAACGGGTGTAAGTTGAGAAGTAGAAGGTTCGAGAGAGCAGTTGCCCAAAACTTTTTTACGCATAGAATAGTAAATAGGTGGAATAGTTTGCCGGTAGAAGTAATTAGTAGCACGTCTATAAACATGTTTAAAAATCGATTAGACGTATATGTTGATAGATTGGGTATAGCTTAAGGTAGTAAAATTAAGGCTTTGTGGTTCGGAACCCACGTAAAATTGTAGGTCCCCTCCGCCACCATGGAGGACATGCACAATACACAATTACGAACACAGTTAGGTAGACCAGCAATGAGTGGATCCTAGGGTCTTTGTTGGTCTGAAACATTATAACATTACATTATAACATTATATATATATAATTTAATAAGGTATATATTATATCTTTGAGCTTTAGTAATTTGAACTCTTAAAAATATAGGTAAAGGAATTTATTCTAAAAATAATGAAATACTGTACAAGGATAATAATGCTAAAATACTATTTAGGGGTAATAATGACTCGTAGTAAAAACTACTACACTGTGTTTAACTTACTGTAGATGATTACGTGTAATAAAAAAATATACTAAGCGACAAAAATCAGTAATTATTATGTTAGAAAATCGAAGGGCTAATTTAAATACAAAAGCATGACTGCAGGAGAAGAATGCTATAAGGGTACAGCATATCCTGCGAGGTGTTTCAGTATCGTCATTGTTTCATTATAAAATTTACGACATCGTATAGAAGATGAATAAGCTCTCATAAGATATCAGCCACAGTTGCATTATGTCAGTCCCTCACCATGCAAATGTATTATTTTATATGTAATCTCATCAGAAATTGTACTTTTCGTCATTTCTTAAGGCTGTGAAAGAAAAAAACAGCATGAATTAGGATTATAATGAGAAACGTTTTGGATAAATTTGTTTTTCAGAATTTAAGTGAATATGTCAATACTTTTAATTGCAAATATTGATATAACAATAGCTTAGGAGCATTTATTGCAGATCCATCATTAATAGTTCGCTAGATCTTTAAACACATGCGCTATAAGTAATATAATGAATCAACCCTCGAGTCCAATTTATGCAGATTAGAGGGTCATCCAGCTTATACAACTTTATACATTTAAGTAATAACTTAGTTATACGTTAATATGAACCAGAAGTTCTAGTTAATATGTATTTTAGCATCAAAAAACAATTTTGATATGACAGATTATCTAATAGTTATCAGATCGACATGGTCTCTGACTTTTGTACGGTACTGTGTATATATAATTATTATATATATATTATATATATATATATATATATATCAACGTAAAGAACGACGCTTGTATAGGAGAATATTCTCATTTTGCGCGGAATATTCCTATGCAAGCGTCGTTCTTTATGTTAATTATACTGCGTGTTTGCAGTTACAATGTATATATATATATATATATATTAAATAAACAGTGCATGCAGTTGTGTTTCATTTCAGCCTTGACACGATGTACCTGTAATGTGTGTGTGTGTGTGTGTGTGTGTGTGTGTGTATTTGATTTGAGTGCTCACCCAAAGCCGTTCAAGCCAGAATAAATAAATAAATAAATAAACATATTCAAAGGAAAGAGTATATATATATATATATATATATATATATATAATATGGCTTAGACGCCCAGCCTATCAAGCGGATCTAGCAATTCGCACAGTCAGCCGGCATTTTGCGCCAAGAAGCTACAGTAGTAAGAAGTATCTCTCCAGTTATGCCTTTAATAAAGAATTTTATTTTATTTTCCTATATACATCACATACATAAAATATACATATACATACAATTTAAATATATACTATATACCTTTGTAGGCCTGAGCTGTTAGGTTAGGTTATCCCCCTAGGTTACCCTCTAAGTACACGATACTACTCATTGCGTCCATCTTACTAATTTTGTTCTGTTTAATGCCAGGCGATTTTTTTCACTCTTAGTTCTTATACAAGGAAGGGTTAAAATGTACATATACAAAGAACTGTACATGTATGATCTTTTGAAAACAGACGTAGGACTTTCTGATCAAGGTTAAACTAAACTAAGACATTTTTGAAATGTGCAAGAGTTATAAATATTTGGAAGAACACGGAGGAGGACAGAGCACTGAATTCAGTCCTTTAAACGGCAGCTTTATTTCGTCAAGAGAAATTTCTCAGTGAGAGTGGTCAGGAAAATAACCAATTCGCCAATATTATTGATTTAGATTGAGAAGTCCAGCGGTAAATCGAGGCTGAAGGGAAGGAAGATTCGAAGGAAGGAAAAAATTAGGAAAAGTCTTTGCACTTTCTTCCTCAAATTGTTTTATCGACAAAGGATTGACAAAAGCAAATAGACATATTTTTCGTTTTTTTTTTTTTTTGATAGTGTTTGAGTTAACAATAAATGTAAGTAAATAATAACAGATTTATTAAATCAATATATTTAAATCGTTTTTTTTGTTTTTTTTTTGTTTTTGAATAACCTTTATTATTAATAAAATAAATACATTGGCTTTACAATGACATAAATAACTGCGAAACTGGACTATTTATTTTATTTAATTTGGCCCTTAAGCTTTTGGCTTTACTGGGCTTTTATTAAAAATAAAACGGTTATTATTAATCGATAATAAATACATAAATAAGCATCATTAATAGTTAAAGTATGTATTAATATTAAATTATCATTATCGATACGACAAATGCAAAGTCATTATTATACCAATACCATACAAAGAAATCAATATTGTACATTAGAGATAAGAACTGAACAGTCATTAAACGTGTCCTTAACAGTAGATTACGCACAAGAAATGAATAAACAATAGTAATGTACATTATTCCTAGATTTTTATTAGTATTTTTATTGTATTATGTAAAAGTGACCCACGTTCTAGCATTACATTGGTGAACTCTGCCATTTGTTTTATAGGACAATCATCGTGGTGTCTATTTACATTTATGAACCCTCTATAATTATGGTGGATTCTAATCATTCTATCGATGTTGCCCTTAAAGCGCTTTACAGGATAATTTGCCTCGTTTTATCATTGTTGTTGTGTTACCGTTGTATTTCCATTCTTCTTTCGTAATTTCCGGAGCTATTGAAGAATGGGGACCCCAGCCTTCTTTAGTTAGGCTTATAAGGCTAACTAACGAAAATATCACGACCTAACCTAACCAATCGTTAGGTTAACTGTACGCCCTTGATGATTGGTTAGGTTAGGTCATGATATTTTCGTAGTTAGCCTTATAAAGCTAACTAAAGAAGGCTGAGGTCGCTATTCTTCAATAGCTCCTAATTTCTTTATCTCACTTATTTCAGATACGTTTTTCTCACTAATAATACTAAAAGTTCAAAGCTAATTATCATCCTTTTTCAAGAAATTCCATTGGAAGCTTAAGTTATTTTGGTTTTCTATGCAGCTTATTCCAGCGTAGTTTTGCAAAGATTCCAAGGCCATTTGCAGTAGGCAAACATATGTTATGGAAGTCTCTTCGGGGATAATGAGTAATACTTTATTTTTATTTCAACCGTATTATCAACCAAATTATGTCTTGTCTGTATGAAATTTTAAATAAAAATCATCAAACAGAATATATAAGGCATGTGAAGGTTATTTTATATATATGCTGTTAAGAGTATTAATAGATTATATAAATACTTTGGTAATAACCCCCTTGCTGACAAATATGATATTCTTTTATGTAAAGACAATACTGTATATATATATGTTACTGCAATGTAAATGCTTTAAGAGCTTTTAACATGAAAATTAAACTCGTGTTTTAGCAAAACTTTTTTAAAATTTGAAATTTTTAATGTTGACACTGTGTATAGTTTAAAAATAAACTTAAAAAGATTTAAAACGAAATAATACACTTAAAAACTTTTCATTTAATTTAAACAAAAACTTCGTTTTCATTTTAAACAAACAAAAGTATCGTGTTCAAAATTAAAAGCCCCCAATTTTTGTTAAAAATGAACTAAATAAATGATATTACTTGAAAATAAATTTTGTTTAGATTAAACACATATAAGATTACTTGAATTGGACTTACATTCATGTGGGAAATGTAAAAATAATTAATTCCGAGTACAGTAAATACAATTTTATGTGTTCAATCTAAACCAGTTTTATTTTGAAGTAACATCATCATTATCGACAGTAGTTTGTTCAACTTTAACAAAACTGGGCCTCATAATTTTCAAAGGATGCAAACAAACAGTTTTGTTTATATTAAATAAAACGCTTTTCGGGTTGCTGGTGTGCTAACCTCAAGGGTTTTCTTTGTGACTGGTTCATTGTTCACTTATACGTCCTTTCACGGGCTCGTCAACGCACCTCCATTCCCATTTCTCAGACAGACTTGGGAGAGTCCATGGTCTAATAGGTCTATCTTCTTTGTGTATGAAATGAAAGACATATTTAAATTTTTTTATATATATTGTCAAATTAATAAAGAAGTCGAGATATATATATATATCCGCAAATGAGGCAGGATGCTGCAGAGAGGTCGACCGCGGATCGATCTTGAACCGTCGTTCGAACTCACATAAAGGAAGAAGATATATATATATATATATATATATATACACACCTCGTAACCTCGTGGCAGTTCCGCGCGTTGGTCTGTCTTCACACGAAGGTCAAGCTGGTGGCTCCGCCCCTAGGTCTGGCTTGGTGGAGCAGTGAATTACTTTCTTGCGCTCTCCATCACACATACCAGGTACATCCGACTCATCTGGTACCGTCATCAGCCAGGCATCTAGTCTTCTTTTGAAGACCAACTTTGACCCTTGTGACACTCCTGAGGTCCTTTGGAAGCTGGTTAAAAAATCTTAGCCCTCTGACAACCAAGCTATTCTCCTTCAGTGTTGAAGATGTCCCTTGTCGGGCCTTCAGTTTGGGAACACTACACTCTCTGCCTTTCCTATTCTTTAGTGTTGTTTGAATGGTAATTGGGTTTAGTTTGAGGTTTGGTACCACTTTTACGATAATTTTCCATTTGTAAATTATGGTGTACTCTCTATTCTTCTTTCAAGGGAATACAGATTTAGTTTATGAAGTCTTTCCCTGTAGTTGAGTTCTTTGAAACCATTTATCTTGGCTGTGAAATTTCTCTGAATTTCTTCTAGTTTATTAATTTCTTCCTTTTTATATGGGGACGTGAAGACTGAGCAGTATTCAAGTTTTGGTGTGATCAGTGTTTTCAGCAGGGGAATCATTACTTTCTTGTCCGTTCTTTTGAATGTTCCTAGTACCTGTCCTGCTACTCTTTTGGCTTTGTTTATCGCTATCTGATTTTGTGCCTCGAATTTCGCGTCATCGGTCATTATAACCCCCATATCTATCGCTTTCTTGCTTCTCTGAATTTCCTGTCTATCTGGGGCATAATATGATGTCTAAGTTCCTTATTTCTTCCATATTTCTAGAACTGAAATTTCTCGGTGTTAAATTTCTTGCTGTCTTCTGTTTGTATATTCTGTTCGTGTCCCTCTGTAAGACCTCCAACTCTTTCGCATCACTGATTTTTCTGCTGATCTTTGTATCGTCTGCAAAGGATGTTACTATACTGTTGCTGTTTACTCCGCTGTCTATGTCTGTTAGCATGATAGTACATAGGATTGAGGACAATACTGTTCCTTGTGGTACTGAGCTGCCTACTTCCGATTCTGATGATGATATACCTTGAATTTTTACTGCCTGTAAATGTCCTCTGAGGAAACTGTAGATCCATTTTCCTCCTTTACCTGTTATTCCCATGTTTCATTTTATATGCTATTATACCATGATCACATTTGTCGAACGCTTTAGCAAAATCCATGTATATGACATCGTAGTTTTCATTGCTTTCAAGTGTGTCTAGGATAAGGTTATAGTGTTGTATTAGTTGTGATAGGCATGGTCTTCCTGATCGGAATCCGTGCTGGTTTTCAGTGAATCTTTCAAGTGTCTCCAAGAAGTCAGATTTTTTCTCTAACTATTCTTTCAAATACTTTGGTGAGTGGAACGTTTTTTAATCAATAAGGCGTTTTAATCAATAAAGCGTTCCATTTGTCCGGACCTGCAGCTGAATGTGATTTCATTTGTCCTATAGCTCGCACAATCTCCGTGTAATTTCTCTTCAAAGAATGCAGCTCTGTCAGGTGTCGCATTGTCACTTTTTGGGGGTACTGAAAACTGATTCATACTGGGCTCTCAATGTTTCAGATATTTCTTTCAGATCGTCGGTTAGTTCATTATTTCCTTTCCTTAAAGGACCGATAGTGGCGCGTGTTTTTGTTTTCCTTTACGCATAGCTATACAAATATTTTGGGTTTTTCTTTAATACTTCTGCGGCCTTTTTCGCTTCCCTCCCTGTATGGCCCTGAATCAGGGATTGTATTTTTCTCTCGATACTCTGCAATTTTTCTTGTATTACTTCCCTGGTATTGTTTTCTCTGCAATTAACTAGCTTCGCTGCTACTCTCTTTCTTTTGCGGAATATTGTTCACTTTTGCCTCTCGAACCAATTTTGGCTGTGCTTTCGGAACATATTTTTTTAACATTTCCAGCGTCTTTTTTTCCAAGGTTGTCAGCATTTCTTCGGTTGTTTTATTCTCTAAAACTGTTTTCCAGTCTACTTGGGCCATGTATGATCTGATTTTTTCTCAATTTATAGTCTTGGAGTTTAAGTTAAAAATCTCAAATTTGCTTCTTTCTTCAGTATGAGTATGAGATTTTTTTTAATGTTATCACCATATTTGTTCATATCTTGATTATCTTGTGATCTGAGATAATAGTTGTGGTTATTTGTTAGAACCATCAACATTTTTGCTTGCTCTTGGTCTTCTCTTGTGTCCTCCTTGTCCTGGTATATATATATATTTCTTCCCACCTTTTTATACTTTATAAATGGGAAATTAAAATCTCCGCAGAGTATTATATTGGGGGATGGAGAGTTTAAGGACCTTATTAGGTTTCTGATATCAGCAATGGCATCCCAGAATTTTTCATTTGGAGTGTTCAGAGGTCTGTAGATGACTATAAGTACCTCGTTTAATTTTTCCATTTTTACCACTAAAATTTCCACGAAGCTGTTTGATTTACTTATTATCGTCTCTGCCATATGACTCTTATGTACAGTACATAAATAGCACAGCCACCTTTACGTCTCGCTGTTCTATCAGCTCTTAGTAAGTTGTTATCATCGATATATATTTCTTTCTTATCAATAGAGTATTCGCAGTTTTCGCAGTTTTCGCAGTCTCCTTGGTAATCTTTAAGATGTATTTCTGTGAAGCATGCGATGTCAGCCCTTGCTTTGTCCATAAATCCTCACTTTCTTTAGTGAGTGGTTTGGTTTTATCCCTTGAATATTAGCCAGGACAATATTTATTTTCTTAGTTTTGCGTTGCCCCTTGTGCATTTCAAATACGTTATCCTTCAGTGTCGCATATTTTGTAGCCCTATGGTCGTCCGAGAAAGATCCGTTTCCGCTTACCTGTTCTGATAGCGTCTTGCCAGGAAGGGGTTCGGCTCGATGGTTCCCAGCTATGTCGACTGCATGTGCTGTGTGAGGCTTAGCAGCCGTATTGCGTCTGCGATGTTGAAAAAATTTGGTTCGCAATTTGTGTACATAGGTTTCTTTTCGTTTTTCCTGTTGTCTTTTGGACTTTGTCCTTGGTCCTTTGTCCTTTACGTTTGTCGGGAGATGACGGTAGTAGCAGCATTTTTTCCATATTTGCAGGCTCCATATCTTGTGTAATTCTTGCAAATGGCCGGGTGGTAGAATTTTCAGCTGTCACCGAAGTTACTGTGACCATTATTATAGTAGAAATTGCACATAGTTAGCCGTTCATATATACATTGTCCTCCATTATATCTGCAATTACCATTAACATAATATATACATACATTTCCTTCCCCACGTTTACTCGTGGCCTTTGTTTTTGATTATTGTATCAGCTCCTTATTTGGAGATAACTTCAGTCTGTTTTGGTGGTTGCCTATTCTTTTTTTGCTATTTGTGCTAGTGTCCTCCGTATGAACTTTTTGTGTGGAGTTTTGTGCTTCTGTTACATTCACATTCTCGTTCTCTTTCTGTGGCACCCTTTTTATTTCTACTTCCCTTTTCTTCGTTTCTTCTGTTTTCTTTTGCTCATCATTCACAATTCCCTCTTTACTTTCTCCTCATAGTCTTTCTCCGCTTTAAAGACCGTAAAAGAGTTTATTTCGTTCATACAACCTTCGCAAAAGCAGTTCACTCCATTCAGTTGCTTTGCACCCGTTATGAGAGAGATTTCTTCGTCTCTCCATTTCAGGCAGTTGAAATCGATTGAAATATGGGAGGGGGTTAGCCCCCAAGTTGCATAAAGGGGGGTGAGGTGGTTTTGGGGGGCATTCAGTTGACCTAACCGGGCATTCAGTTGACCTAACCGGGCATTCAATTAACCCTGGCAACGCCGGGTACCTCACCTAGTGTATATATATATATATATATATATATATATATATTATATATATCCAAATGAGCCTTCATACTTAAACAACATAAAAAAAGAATATAAAAAATAGCAAACAAACCCGAGAATAAAAATGGAACTATTTCACTCTCAGCCAAAGTAATGAGGAAAGCTGTACGTCTGACAATTACTCGAGTACCTCATTAAAAACCAATTTAAAAACCTCATAAGTTTTCATTTCGGAGAATGGTTATCACTGTAATTGTAATGCAAAATTACAGCAGATGCACTTTTATTACTATTATACCATACTTTGCTCTCTATAAGACCTTAATGTCTAGCTTTGTCCATATACAGTATACGAATGTGTGTATATATATAAACATGTGTGTGTGTGTGTATATATATACACACACACACACACACACACAGTATATATATATATATATATATAAAATATATACTTCTTCTTCTTTCTCTTCGCCCGTTCCCGCCTCTATGCGGGGTCGGTGTTTCTGACCAGCCTCCTCCACACAGCCCGGTCCTGGGCTTCTTCCTCCGACAAACCCTTCTCCCTCAAATCGTCCCTCACCTTCTCCATCCACCTTCGCTTCGGTCTGCCTCTCTTTCTCCTGCCATACACCTCCATATTCATCGTTCTCTTACCCACATAATCTTCGTCCCCTCTCATCACATGTCCATACCATTTCAGTCTACTTTCTTGTATCTTCCTCGAGATTTCTCCAACCTTTGTTGTGCCCCTTATCCTTTCATTCCTTACTCTATCCAACCTTGTCACTCCGCACATCCATCTCAGCATTTTCATCTCCGTTACATCTAGTCTTTTCTCATGATCTTTCTTTATAGCCCAAGACTCAGCCCCATACATCATAGCCGGTCTTACCACAGTCTTATACACTTTTCCCTTAACCCTTGCGCCTATTCTTCGGTCACACAACACCCCTGAAACTTTCTTCCAATTTTTCCAACCAGATTGCACTCTGTGTGTTATTTCTGTGTCCAGCTCACCGTCCTCAGTCACTGTCGATCCCAAGTACGTAAACTTACTTACTCTCTTTAACCTCGCTCCCTCTAAACTAATTTCTGAGTCTTGATTTTCGTAGAACCTCAGGTACTCCGTTTTCTTTCTGCTGATTTTCAACCTTCTGTCTTCAAAAGCCCTCCTCCATTCCTCCAATTTTCTTTCTACTACTTCTCTCCTGTTGCTGCACAGAACAATATCGTCTGCAAAGGGCATACACCAAGGGGATTGATCTTTTATCCCCTGGGCCAACACATCCATAATCAAAACAAAAAGGTACGGGCTCAAAGAAGATCCCTGATGTAGACCAACCCTCACGGGGAACCATTCCGTTACACCTACACTACTCCTAACCTGGGTCCTTGCTCCTTCATACATACTTTGCACCAACCTAACGTACTTCTCCGGCACACCTTTCTCTCTCATACTCCAAACCTCCTGGCGTGGCACTCTATCATATGCTTTCTCTAGGTCGATGAAAACCATGTGCAGTCCCTTTTGTCGCTCCCGGTGTTTCTCCATCAACTGCCTCAGTGCAAAAATCGCATCAGTTGTTCCCCTACCTGGCATAAAACCCAACTGCTCTTCCCCCACGGTTGTCTCTTCTTTTAACCTTTTCTCTATAATCCTTTCCCAAACCTTCATCGTGTGTGACATAAGCTTTATTCCCCTATAATTTCCACAATCCTGGATGTCCCCCTTCTCTTTGTAGATAGGTACGAGTGTACTATCCCCCCACTCCTCCGGCATTTCCTCTTGTTCATATATCTTCTGCATCAGATCCCACAATAGATCTATGCCAAAGCATAATTCCTGAGGGAATTATAATGCATTATGAGAGGGTTACGATCGTATTGTGATGGCGACTTGGGATTGAAGAACCAATCAGATTTGTTTCTGGTATGAGAACGATGTTAATTTAAGGTTCAATGGAAGATTATGATATTAAAGCATTTAGAATTGGTTGGCTATCTATCTATCTATCTATCTATGTAATATATATAGTTTTAAGTAGGGCTTTTTTTTAAAAAAAAAAAGGTACCATAACGCATATATAATAGAATGGCGAAATTAATAAAAATAGTATAAGTTATACTATTTTTATTAATTTATTAATAAACTGAACACATCTCAGAAAAAAGGTTCCGGAACGCCGTTCCGGCGCGTTCCGGTGTAACAGGCGTCAACCACTCTAGGTAGGCTAAGCTATAGAGTGCACGATGCCTGACGGCGAAACACACTCCAGAGTAATTTGCACCTAGGCACCGTTCACTTAGAGTGCATTTTATCATCAGGCGAGATGCACTCTATGTTGAAAAACACACTACTTCACCAAGTGGAAGTATGAGTATTAAAGCTTTATACAGGCACAATCTACATAATATTCCTGGTTGCAAAAAAGAGAACTCATTAATTATTATTTTATAAACCACAATTTATTTAATTTAATTAATGATTATTCCACACGTCTCTTTAATTAATTTTGCTGCTGACACTGAAAACACGCTCAAAATGGTTACCAGAATTTATCAGGTAAATTGTCATCACTGATGCTTCATTAAATTCTTGGTGATGAATTGGTTTATAAATAAACCAACTTGCACTTGTTGCTCCTGGTGGCTGATAATATACAGCTATTTTAGTATTCAGAGCTAAAGCCAAAGCCATAAGTTCTATGTCCGTTCCCCAGATGGTGTCTTCTTCCATGTTGCTGCTTTTCAAGTAGTCATTTACTGTTTGTCCAATCATTGCTTCAAACCTTGGCCTATACAATGAGTTTTCTAAAGTTTGTACAGCAGTTTCTCTAAATGTGGCATAATGCTCCTCCGACAATGTAAATTCCTTACTTACAGTTCTAAAAAGACAATTGCCATCATGTGCAATCTTATCCACCTTAAGTGGCTTGCCTAATGCCTTACTTTTATATCTCGGATCTCATTGGGCTTTGGGCTTGGCAGACCCTATTCTACTGATTTTACTGCATCCATGTAGCCGTAGTTGGGGTAAATTGTGGCGTTAATTTTAGAACTATTCCAAGGAATTCCACTGATGAGCTTTTTTGTCCATTACTATCCATTTTTTTAATGTTTCTTAATTGTACATTTATAAAAAATAAATTACTTATTTCTATGCTTTATTTATCCAAATAACAGTTATTACACACTTTCTTCTTGCTAGATATAGCAGAAACTCAAATTGCTAGAGGTATTTCTACAATTAAGTAAAAGTTACTACTACGGGCTATTTTAGGATTATTTCTTGGACCATCTTCCAGCTAATAATTTTTCAGGAGTAACCCTAGGAGTAACCCTATCAATATTTATTAATACCGGCCCAGAAAAACATATTCTCATATCCAAAGTCGCGCTCAGCCATTTAACGAATAATTACCGAAGTGGCGAACAACACCAGAAGCACAGTTCAGTTGTCACTAAAACTATGCACAACTGAAAGCACAGTAGGTGCTCCACAGTAGGTGCTCCACACCTGAATAAAAAAAAAAATCAGGTGTCGAGCACTCTGGAGTGATTTTCATCTTACTAGAGTGTTTGCCTGGATGAGATGCACTCTACTTTAATCCCTAGAGTACGTCTCACCTTAAGCATCGTGCACTCTAGAGTGCTTTTTTCTGTAGAGTAATTCCTGACTCCTACACCGGCACCAAAAAAGCCCTGGTTTTAAGTAAATTCATCAACGTTAGAGGTTTTGCGTAATTTGAAGGATGGACAATTTCCGATGTGCTACGACCAACTACAATAGATTCAATTCAGTTTAATTTATTTACATAAATATACACGTAGTACACGCAAATAAAACTCTTAAATCTCGACAGTTTTATGACTTCTTTGACAAGAAGAAGCATTTTAAAGGCAAGCATCTACAGTATATAAGTAGTTTGACTTTTACAATGGTGTGAGGAATTAAAGCCTCTGGGTATGCTTATACCCTAGAGATTTAGAATTAAATGCTAATGTAAAGGCAGATCAAAATGGAGTTCATACTAAAATGACTACTTCTGCTGTTAGAAGGCAAGTTACACTCGTTGTTACATTCAGAAAATACAGTTAAACAATTTAACAACTGATCACAGTTACAGATTATTAACGTTAACTGTAAATTAATGAACAGTACCATTTTATTCTTTTAAAAAAGAGATATGTATGTATGTATGATCGACAGAGAGGTGAAACAATAGGGATGATTTATTCAACAATATGTATGCAGCTGGGGGTACAAGAAAAATGTAGATAGGAGAGAGAGAGAGAGAGAGAGAGAGAGAGAGAGAGAGAGAGAGAGAGAGAGAGAGAGAGAGAGAGAGAATAGAAAAAAAACGTAGGTACGCATGCAAGTAACTTAGAAAACGCCACAAAATATTGGTAGGAGACGACAACTTAGACTAATGACTCTTGCACATTTTATTTCATTATTATACATCAGACTTCATTATATTAGAATGACCAAAAAATTTGGTGAATTTATTTCTTGGGAGAAATTATTTAAAAGTTTTTAGATTTCCTGTGTTTTAAATATTTTTTTAAGAAATTGAGTTTGTATCTATTTCTTTAACTTCAGTTGGCGGATTATTCCATATTTCATGTTGGTGTAGAACATTTTGCAACACTACAAGGAAAGACTATTAATAATGTTGAACATAAGATAATACATTTGTATTTCAGATGCATTATTGAGTTTTAATATGTGAAGTTCCTTAAATATATCTGAGGTGTGAACAAAAGAATCAGGGATTTTGTATCTTATGAGTCACTTTTGTTTAATTACACTGTAAAACAAATTTTCGGTTCAGAAAAAAAACGGGAATAACATTCGGCCATTCTTAATATTTCGAGTGTACTGATTCCAAATCTGAAAATAGTTTTTTACTATCACGTCTCGTTATTTTGTAATGACTGCTTAAAATCTTCATACCAAAAAATAAGAATATATTGATAAACAGATTAGCAATAATTAAACTGTTCCATATGATAAAGCTTTACTTCAACATATATGCACAAAATTAACGTAAAACTCTCGTATTATACTGTTTTCAACTCATTATTTATTTATGCTGGCGTTTGTGTGATGCTTCTGGTTGGTCACGCTTTAAATTCCAGCAGAAATCGGCCAGCATAGCAGGACTCCACTTCCCTTTGTATCGGCTCTCCATTGTGGCTATATCCTGGTGGAATCTCTCCCCGTGTTCGTCGCTAACAGCAGATGCGTTTTCCGGAAAGAATGAGAGCTGTGAATGAAAAAAAATAATTTTCAATAACATCTTACATCCGAGACGTTGGTATGAGTTGATACGTTGATCCACAAGTGCAGCATAGTTCGTATTTTAGTCTTTCCTAGTAGACCGCTGCCACGTTTTTGAATAAACGCCAGGCTCAACACAACCACCTATCCATCACCCGCTCAAAGTGTTCGTCTAGCATGAGTTGGCGAATTTTGAGGGCCGACGAATATTGCCTTCTTTAATCTTGGCATCACTTGTTTTTGGGAATTTTTCTTCAGATATTTGAAGGCAGGCTTGATCCTGTTTCAACGCCTTTGCAAATTGTTTCAACAGCCCTAGTTTTATGTGAAGTGGCGGCAAGATAACCTTTTCCTTCGTACTAGTGGTTCGTGAATAACATTGTGAGATCCACGTGAGGAATTGTCTCGCGGCGGGCCATACTGAGCGTGTGTAGTGTTCAGACCTTACTCGGCTATTCCACTTGCATAGGAAAACACATGTATTTCGTATAGCCAGTTTGCAATCATTGAGAATAGCCACAACCTTCAAATCTGCGCAGATAAGCCATTCATGTTCATTGTATTTTATATAGTCCAGAATAAAAGCAACATGTCATACGTTTTCTCTCAAGACGACTGAATGAGCGATCGAACAGAAGGCATTGTGTTCCCATTGTGTAGCAGTACACCCTTAACATGTACAGAGATGCATCAATGAACAATCTCTCACTGATTCGGTTCTTAGCACAAACCCAGAGCATCGAACAGACCATGTATATCAAGATCATAACAAAGATTGGTCTTCATTGTGAAATATTCCTGCAAATCCAAGAGCGCTTTTCGGAATGCTGTAATTCGTACATCTTCCGCCAGCAGATTCCATTCTTGTAGATGTGAGGCCAGCAGTTATTTGTTGCTTGGTAAGTATTAAAGCACGGACCAAATCATTGAGTTCAGCTGCGTGATGAGATGTTGTTCTTCTTGGACTCGATTTGAGCTTCATGGCATTCGCCGTCTGATTCCGATTTGTCAGAGTCTGTGTAATCGGTCGGCACTTCAGTCAGTGGGGGACGAGGGATGGGGATATCTGTAGAATGTTCCACAGACGCATAGCAGAACGAGATTGGGTAGACTGTAGCCTTTTTCCCTTCGTTGCAACCTGTAATGTGAGACAATAGACAGTGGTGACTACTTAGATAGCATATTGTGTAATACATTATGCAGAGCAGGTATATGCTAAAATGTGCTAAAAAACCAAATTTGACGTATATTCAGAAAATAAAAGATTAAACCTGTGATGTTCGTTAAGCAGAAATAGCAATCAGTTGAATGGTCCAGCGCTCTCTCCATACCATTGTGACACCGAATCCCAGACCAGGACCGGTGCCTTTGAATCATGCAGATAACGAGCTTGTACATCTCATACAGCAGATATGAGGCGCCCAGTGCTTGTCCTGATCACCAACTTTGCATGCGAAGTATAATTCATAAAGCTTTTTCACACGAGAAGTCAACTTCCTTTTATACTGTTTTAACGTTAATGTCCCACAAATATAAAAAAAACTGTCTGGTGAATTTTTGCACTCTCTAGGCATTGTAGCATAAGATCAATAAAAACCTGTAAAATAAGAAAATGATAGATCAATTTGCAATTTCACACAATATAGACGTTGTCGGTGAAATATACATAATTTGATAGCTGTTATTCAATAATACTCACTTATAGCACCGATTTATGATAAAATATGGCTGACAATTTTGTTTTAAATGATTAATGAAAGAAATTGTTCATAAAATCAAAGTGGAAACACTGAGCCGAACACCACCACCACAGTATATGCATGACTGAACAAAAAGTAAAAGATGCGTTGAGAGAACCAGTGGTTCTCAAAATGATACAATGAAATAGGGTCATTTTCATAAAATCGGTGGGTGATACAAATCTCATTACCGTTTTTTTTTCACTGCTGTACAGTGTTATTAATAGATTAAATAAGGAGTGACGTACGCTTCAGTACGCCATTATGTTATATGAGGGGTGAGGATACGTAGTGTTTATATACACAAAAGTAAAATTGTTAAGATAAAGCAGAGTTTCGAAAGTTTATAATTTATGTTATCAATATGTTGACGGAAAGACGGTTTCTCATCTGACAATACTTCTTACTGGTAATTTTCTTGTCACAAGAGTTACTGTATGAGTTACTATATGAGTTTTGATTCATATTCTACACATCTACAGAAGCTAAGGCTAACAAAGACCCTAAGATCAACTCTAAGGTTAGCCCGAGAGAAAGGAAAGAATAGGGGGTTAAAAGAGGAGAATAAGGGGTTAAGTAAGTAGCAAAACCTATCATTCGTGGGTTAACATTCATTCAGAAAAAGAGAAAGAAAGACTCATCATCATCATCCGCCGGCCACTGCCGACAAGTCGGAAAAATAGTCGAAGAGAATAGGAAAGGGGTGAAAGATGAAAAGAAGTAAAATAAGAAGGTGCTACTGTAGTATGCGGTCTACCGTTAAGTTTCTACTGTAGTATGCGGTCTACCGTTAAGTTTCTACTGTAGTATGCAGTCTACCGTTCAAAATATTTAAAAGGAATTGAAAATGAATTGAAAGGAATTATAATTTAATTTACACAATTAAGGAATTTAAAGAAGTTAAACATACTACTATCGCATACTTAACGGTAGACCGCTACTAAGTACGCCCTTGATTTGGTTAGGTTAAGTCGTGATATTTCGTTAGTTTTAACGAAAATATCAGCGACTTAACCTAACCAATCGTCAAGGGCGTACAATTAACCTAATAATAAAATAATAAGAAGATAAGAAGCTATAATTAAAAGGTAGACCGCCGAATCGTAGGTAGACCGCCGAATCGTAGGTAGACCGCATACTACAGTAGCACCAATAAGAACGCTTACAAACCATGCAAACACAGTCTTAACTCAAACACTGTCATACCATGCAAACTACTTCGTTTTAGTTATTAACATAATTTATTATACTTTTATTTAATTTTTTCTTCTTCTTTACCCCTTGAATTGTATCTCTCTCGAAAATCCACAAAATCCTGTAAAACAAGATTTTTACTTTCTTTACGACCGTGTGACTCGTGGCCGTTTGTTAATCGTATATAAAATTAAAAGGGGTTATATTTTCAGTACCCCTTCGCGTACCCCCTAAGATTCCCTCGCGTACCGCTAGGGGTACGCCGTACCCCAGTTTGAGAACCACTGATTTAAGGATAATTTTTTGCCTTTTAGCTAGTTATAAACTGCATTGTGTGCAAGTTTATAAATTTGTTACTGCTAGAGTATCATTATGTGCATAAATCAAAGATATCGTGCTCATATTGGAAGGCTATTCCACTGTGGGCGTTATGAAAGTCATTTATATGAATAAAGAACGATAGAGGATCTAATATACTGTACTTCCCTGACTCACACCATATGAGATTGGTAATTTGGGTGGTGTACAGCCATTATGCTGGATGCGTTGACTAGAGTGCGCTGTTGCGCTGACTTTACCAACGAGAATGTCATGAGAAATTACATCGAATGCCTTGGATAAATCCATGAATAGAACGGGAAGACATTTTATCACTAAGGTATTTGTATAATGTATCTAACATAATTAAGACTGCGTTATTTGTGCTGATGATGTCTCCAATTCTGAACCCGAACTAATATTTTAATAAATGACTAAATTCTTCAAAATACTGATAAAGTGCTTTATAGACATTTTTTCCGAGTATTTTATCCATGGTTGTCGAGATATACGTATCGAACGGTAGTTTAAAGGTAGTAACTCATCTCTAGTCTTAACCCATCAACTCCCAGCGTCCCTTTTTTGGTACACATTTTAACACTACAATTTAGGTTAGAACTTAAAAGTGAAATTTTTAAATATTAATTTTTAATTCTTATTTTTTAATTTAAAATTTTCTGTATCAGAAAACTATTTCATGTTTATTTAAAAGTCTCTCCGAAGTGGAGTATATCAAGAAATATCAGGAAATAAAAAAAATAGTTTTGGGCGTTAATGGGTTCCACAATAAACATATCCTTGCCTCTTTCAACATACTGGAATAAATGCGCTGCGCTAACTGAGGAATAGAGCGACGTTTCGATAATGGAAAAAAACAGAAAATAAGAACAGCACTTTAAAAATACAGGGTGTTTCAGGTCGATCCTAGAAATATGGAAAATGGCGGAATTTGTAGTTTGTATTTGGTATTTGAAGTTTGTCATAGTAATTTCCTTAACTAATATGAAGCGTTTCTTTTTATTGCAGGTACAACTTCAAATACCAAATACCAAATACAAACTACAAATTCAGCCAATTTCCATATTTCTAGGGTCGATCTGAAACACCCTGTAGTTTGGAATAGTATAAACTTTACACGATTTGTTTCTCTATTTTAGTTTTTTTATTTATTTATTTATTTTGGCGTTTGAAAACTGTTTTAACACCGCTGATATTATACACACACACACACACACACACACACACACACACACACACACACAGGGGTGACAAAAGTAAATAGACATCTTCGGGTTTTTCTTCATAGATTTTTAGTTGATAATAAAATATTAATAAATAAAAACAGATTTATTCAATCAGTATATTTTGAATGGCGTTCCTGTCCCCCATTTGCATTATGTAAAACTGACACACGTTCTGGCACTCCATTGATGAACTTCGCCATTTGTTCTTGAGGACAATCATCGTGGTAGCTATTTACTTTTGTCAATCCTTTGTAAGGATAAACCTGAAAGAGTGGAGAAAGTGGTTGATCGGATAAGCCCCAGATTTACTCGCGAGCGAAAGAAATCCTTTGAAGTGGGTTTTCTTCTGATATTTACACAAAAGTATTAAGTTGTTTAGTTATAGAAAAAGAGCTTATTTGTACGAAGTATTACAATATCTATACAATTAAATTTCAGAAAAATAATTACGAATTTTCTTTTTGTAAATTGCCTCAACAATCAATTTCTACCGTTGTTTAAAATTATCTTTGGCGTCTACAAAGTTAGTGTAGTAATTAAAGACCAAAAAGGTTTATGAAATTTGCTTTGAAAGCTCATAAAAGTTAATAAAATTGGCCGAAAAATGTTCAAAAAAGTTCCTAAAAACAATCCCGTATTTTAAGTAGGTTAAAAACTATATTATTTATTATATTTATTGATAAACACATATAAAACAAAAATTAACTTTATTGTACTTGTATAAAAACGTAAAAAATAAAAGTAAACATAATCGTGGGAGTATTTTACTGAAAAACAAGCAGAAAAAATGCTTAATCTTCTGAAACGTCTTCATTCCATTGCAGCATCATATTCTCTTTTACATGTTCGACGGTCAGATTCAGTCCCTTTGACGACACTACGTCCTTATAACGAGAGAAGAAGCGTTCAACTTCGACGGAGACTATTGGTGCACATTTAAGTGCGCGCACAATATTTGAATCGCATTTAAAATTGGGAACTTCTTTTTCTTGCAGAACCTGGGCATATCTTGTGAGAACTTCAAATTCAGGATTTTTTTTCAAAACTACCTCTAATTTTTCTTTGTAAGCCGTACAGGTTATGGTATCCTTAACATTTTGTACAACGTACATAGCATCCACTAGGTTTAAACGACCTTTTAGTTTCTTGATGGCATCTGTCAAACACGGAAAGTTTGATACGATGAAAGCAATGTCTTGTGATAGTTTTGGATCGCCCAGTAATTCCTGGGTATCCGTAATGGCTTGTGGTTCAGGTTCTAGATTTAAAACAAATGTTTTAACTTTGACAAAGTTTTTAACATAATAGAAGCAACTATTTAGCTAAGTTGACCAGCGTGTTAGAATTGGCTCCGGAGGGAGCGGAAGGCCAGTTTCTGAAGAAAATTGTCTTTTTCAATGAGCACATTTTACCAATATCTTTTTCATGCCAGAAACAAAATGATCAACATTTTTGTACTTTGATCGAACTAGTTCTGCAAGGGGATGGGACGATTCATCGCCGCCATCTCATCGCCGCCAACTCAACGCCAGCCAAACTCATCGCCGATCCAACTCATCGCCGATCCAACTCATCGCCAGCCAAACTCATCGCCAGCCAAACTCATCGCCGATCCAACTCATCGCCGATCCAACTCATCGCCAGTATGGCTCATAAAACAACGCAAATAATAGTAAAAAAAAATAAAATGATTAGGAAAGGAAAAGATGATTAATCATTATATTATTTATTGTTTATTAAATTATTTATTAAAAAGGTTTAAAATTGGGATTAAAAAAGTTGGTTGGTTTTCCTAGTTATTAATTAATAATATAGAAAATTTAGAATATAGAATCTTATATTATCAAAATATTCAAAATATAAAATATTTATAATTTCCATTGTGTATATTGTGTATACATCTATATTTTTCTGGTGATGAGTTGACTGACGATGAGTTGGATCGGCGATGAGTTGGCTGGCGATGAGTCGGCGGCGATGAGTCGGCGGCGATGAAAAGGTACCGACCCTTCTGCAACACGCAAAAGACCATGCGCAACACAAGTATCGTGGTGAAGGTTGGGATAAAGTGCTTTTAGAGCTCTGCATGCCTTCACCATGTATGCTCCATTATTGCTGTTGCTGCTCCATCGGAAACGATATAGATAACATTACTGTAATCTATTTTCCCCGCAAACAATTTGACAAGAGCATCATTAACAAACTGACAAATGTTGTCACCATTTGCAGTTTCCAAATCAACTAGATCAATTAGGTAGGGTTTGCAGTTTGTTTCTCCGTCTAAAATTCCAGCTAGAATTGCACAAATTGCACGACCTTTATAATTTTTTTTTTTAATAAGAAGTTGCTAAAAGTTCACAAAAAAAAAATTATGCTGAAAAGTTCAAAAAGTTCATAAATATGCTAAAAGTTAAAAAAAATTCCTAAAAACTTTTACAAACTTTTGTGAGGTCCCTAGTAATAATTAAGTGTTGTAATATTAATTAAACTGTTTAATCTGTTTTTATAGGGCATAATGCCCATTTGTTACGTTTTTACACACACACACACACACACACACACACATATATATATATATATATATATATATATATATATATATATATATATATATATATATATACAGTGTAACCTTGCTTAACGAGTGCCTCGTATAACGAGAAATTCGTATAACGAGCCAAAAGAATGGGGGAAAATTACCTTGCATAACGAGCGACACTTTGCTTAACGAGCAAGAAATTGTGGGGGAGAATTTGTCAGGGGAGGACGAAGAAACGCCCGTAGCAGAACAACAACCCTCCAGTGCAATAAGGGAGATGCTGAGATCTTGGGAATCTGTTGTATCATACGTTGAAAAGCATCATCCTAATAATGCAGTGACTATGCGATCTACAAATTTATTTAATGATAATGTTATCACGCATTTTCGTCAAAATTTAAAGCGTAGACAAAAACAAATGACTCTAGACAGTTTCCTCGTGAAAAAGGATCCAAAAGAAAGTGAAAGTGCCTCTAAAAAATTTAAAGCTAGTGACTGTGAGCTCGTCGAGAATGTTATTGCATTGAACGAAGACGATTCTCCTCCTTCCCCTCAATAACCCTCTCCTCCTCCCCTGTCTCTTCATTTCCTTTGCGTGCGTCAGGAGAACCTTCTCTCTTCGTAAGTTATTTATAAATTTCACCGTTTACTAATTATTTACATTCTCTTTTGGGTTAATTTTTATTAATAATCTTTTCATTTCATGCAATAATAATTTAAAAAACGCCTTTAAATATCATTATAAATATTATTTTAAGTATTTTTTAAGCATGGAACGCATTATCATATTTTACATTGATTCCTATGGAAAAAATTGCCTTGTTTAACGAGCATTTTGCATAACGAGCACAATTCGGGAACGAATTATGCTCGTTAAGCAAGGTTCCACTGTATATATATATATATAGTAGAATAGATCTTTTAGCATGCTTGACAAGTTTGTAAACCATGCCAATGCTGCAAGTTTCTCCTTTTAAAGTTGCGTAGTTGTAATATAGTGACTCTAGTTTGTTTTCAAGTTCATTTATCTTCCTGATTTTTATCGATTTATGAGCGAGAAATCCGTTGTGTTTATCGCGCCTTTGACACAAGTATGGTCAACTGGTCAATGAGGGTTGATTTTTTAATATATATATTTTATTTTTTCTTATAATTTTGCATTGTTAAACAATTTTGGGGCTTCTGCGTGAATTACACTTTAAAGAATCACTGTTCAAAACCTCTCAAGAAGATAGACTTGTGTTTTTTACAATGTTGTAATTGCAAATTCACAATAAGGAAAAGAAATAAAAATTTCCATTTTTGGGCCTGTAAGAAAGACCTATAATATTTTATACAGTTTTATGTAATGTTACAGTAATGGTGTATTTCCTACTGCGTCCGAAATTATCGGAAGATCGCAGGAACCTGTTTACGGAAAATACTGTAGCTGTGTATGTGAATTATCTCAAATTCTTCTCCTGCCTTCACTACAAATTTAGAAATTAGCGTAGCCTTTCCAGGAAAAATCTTGTTTTTACCTTTTAAGGAAACTATTTAGTTGTGTGTGTGTGTGTGTATATATATATATATATATATATATATATATATATATATATATATATATATATAATATATATATATATATATATATATATTTAATTGCTTAGATATATAATGAATAAATTGGACACTAATGAACAATTGGGCAATAATTAGACAATTGTATCATATTTCAAATGTAGTTTTTTTAAAATTTCAACGTATATTTCTTATACTCCGAAAAAGCAATATAAGTTTGTTTACTAAGTAAGTGTGTTAACTAAATCAATAAATTAAAACAAGGACAGAAGACAAAAACTCCCTACATTTCGCCACCATATTGTAAAAAGAAAAAGAAAAAAAATTCATTTCATTAAAGTTTATCTAAAAATCAATGCTTATTTAACAGCTCGTCATTCATATCCATAAAGGAGGATCACAGAAATTTTTATAATTTTATAACTCAATTGATTAATATGATAGCTTTGCTGGAAGGTTCAGTACAAAACTGATATTAATACCCCTGCGATATATATTTTTTTTAAAAATATGTATTGATTTGGCTTGTACGTGAATTCAATATTTTAATACCGATATATCATCATTTTTAAGCCTTAATAATTTACGATATGTAAGCTCAGTTTTCATTCTATCAGGAATACAGGAATATTACTTCATTCTATTATCCTGTCAGTTAGCAAAGACCTTGTGCAGATATGTTTGAAAATATATATACACACCACACACACACCTGATGAGTGAGTGATGCCGTTCGTGGAAACTTTTAATTCTCATAAAAGGATATTCTTGTTTACGGATATTTTGTTCACAGCCACATTAAGTTAAAGTAAACACAGAATTTAAAAGCAAACTATAAAATATAATTTCAAAAACATGGTAATTCATACACTAAACTTCAAGATTTTAGCACCATCATGCATGAATTATGCCTTAAGGCAGCGTTTCTCAAACTGTGGGGCACGCCTCTGCTCGGGGGCGCAAGACCTGTTGAAGTCGGGAGAGCCGCGAGGAGGTTAGCGACGTGACCACTGAACCTTTTTAAAGTACTTAAACACGTAACACGGTTTGGTAAAGGTGCTACAGTAAATAGTTCTTCAGTTTTTATGCATGAAAAAGCATTTACGAATGTTTAGGAACGTTTACCGCCCTCTCTCTCTCTCTCTCTCTCTCTCTCTCTCTCTCTCTCTCTCTCTCTCTCTCTCTCTCTCTCTCTGAAGGTGCAATCATTCAATGTCATTTGCAATTGAAACAAGGGGGACAGGAAGGATTGATTTAAGTTTGAAGGGAGCGTTGGGTTAAAAAAGTTTGAAGAACGGCCTCAATTCATAGGGTGTTTCAAATGTTTGGAATCATAGGAAGATTTATTTTTCATTTGTATTACAATAACATATATATATATATATATATATATATATACAAACTCAGAATGGTCCCCTGAGAAACTTACTTATATGTTAAACACAGACCATGCATGGAACAAAGAATTCTTCTGGGAAATTACATCCACTATAGTTCGAATAAGTAATGATAAATGACAAATACTATAGTTTTTTTCTTTTTCATGATGGAAAGCCCAACGTGGGCACCGGGTTACTCGCAAAAAGGCCCAAAATATAGCTTCCCTCATCAGCTATCTGCAAAGCAGATAGGATCCCTAGATCGTGGCTTAGCACTGAAACACGTGACTTTGTAGGGGAGTATCAAATTAAAGGTTATAGACTTTTTGTTAAAAACAGAATAGGTAGGCGAGGAGGCGGTGTTATGTTGTATATCAAAGATAATATTGCGAACGTTATAGAAGTAAAGCACTCAATTCCAGAACCGATAGATTCGACTATAGCAGAACTTAAATTCAACGATTTCAAACTTCTTGTTGCGGTTATATATAGGCCCCAAATCAAACAGCTGCTACGGACGAAGCGTTATATCGTGAACTAAAGAGAATAATCGGTAGTGAGCAGGCTTTAGTTATGGGTGACTTTAATTGCGCCAACGTGAATTACGATACAATGCAGGGAGACGCGGAAGGTAATTGTTTGGTTAATTTTCTCGAGGATAGCTTTCTTATTCAAAAGGTTGGGGAACCTACGAGGTTGGACAGTATTTTAGATTTAGTAATAACTACGGATGATAGGCTAATTACTGATCTTCAAGTAATAGAATCGTTGAGCAATAGCGATCACAATATGGTAGAGTTTGTCCTCTCAGTAAGTCACTCGAAACCAACTAACTCGACTAAAATTCCTAGCTTCCAGCACGCAGACTTTAGTAAATTTCGAAATAAATTTTCACACGTCAATTGGGAAAATTGGGAAAACATAATGGGGAACTCCAACGCAAAACTAATGTGGGAATCGTTCGTAAAGGTATTTAGGACTATAAATGAGGAATGTGTACCGTACAAAATTAAGCGTGCGAAAGTAAACAACAAACCCTTGTGGTTTACTTCTAGAGTAGGAGACATTATAAAGAGTAGAGAGAGGGCTTATAAGCTATACAAGTCCGATAAAGATAATCTGTTGTTACGAAACAACTACATATCTCTAAGGCGTGAAGCTAAAAGTGTAATAAAAAAGTCAAAACGCGAATTTGAAATCTCCATAGCTCGTGACGGTAAAGAAAATCCCAAGCGATCTTTCAATACGTCAATAATAGAAATCCAGTAAAAAATGTCTTAGGTCCATTAAAAAATGGAAATGGAGATCTAGTCTCTGAAAACAAGGAAATGGCTACCTTGCTAAACGAATTTTTTACGTCAGTTTTTACTATAGAAGATGTAACGAATATCCCTACGGTCATAGACATAATACCTTTTGATAATGGTAATATTTTGGATAATATTGTCGTTAGTGAAGGGGAAGTAATGCGCTATATTGATAAAATGAAAACGCGTAAATCACCGGGTCCGGATTCCATATATCCCATACAACTAAAAGAATTAAAAGATAGCATTGTTGTGCCGCTAACAAAGATTTTTAATGCGTCTATTTCTGAGGGGTGCGTACCAGATAATTTCAAGTTAGCGAACGTAACACCTATCTTTAAGAAAGGCGATAAAGGTGCGGCGGGAAATTATAGGCCAATCAGTTTAACGTCTGTTGTAGGTAAGCTACTGGAATCAATAATTAGGGATCGTATAGTCGAACACTTAGAAGTGCATAATCTGGTCAGAAATACGCAGCACGGTTTTAGGCGAAACAAATCTTGCTTAACTAATCTTTTAGAATTTTTCCAAAGCGTGGTTAACGTTTACGATAGACATCGGGCGGTTGATGTAGTGTATTTAGATTTTCAAAAAGCGTTTGACACCGTGCCGCACAAAAGACTGATTGAAAAAACTAAGGCTCATGGAATCAGGGGTGTAGTAATAAATTGGCTAGAAGAATGGTTGCGAGGCAGGAAACAGAGGGTGGTCGTTGATGGAGCGGAGTCGTGTTGGGCTAATGTAGCGAGTGGCGTTCCTCAGGGTTCTGTATTGGGCCCCTTGCTTTTTCTTATATATATTAACGATTTAGATGTCGGCCTAGTCAGTACAGTTTCAAAGTTTGCGGATGACACGAAGCTGGGTGGTAGGGCGATTAATGACGAAGATAGAGGTAAAATTCAGGAAGATCTGAATAAAATCGTTGATTGGTCAGTCACATGGCAAATGAGATTTAACGTGGATAAGTGCAAAATTATGCATATAGGTTCGCGTAACGGTAATTTTGCGTATAGTATGTCAGGGAAAGATTTAACAAGCGTAGAGCAGGAAAAAGATTTAGGAGTTATAGTCACTGGTGATTTAAAAGTAGCGAAACAAAGTACAGCGGCGGTCAATAAGGCGAACAAAGTGTTAGGTTTTATAGCTCGAAATTTTGAGTACAAATCGCGCGATATTATAGTTCCTCTTTATAAATCATTAGTTAGACCCCATTTGGAGTACGCGGTCCAATTTTGGAATCCGCATATGCGCAAAGATATAGACAAAATCGAAAGAGTTCAAAGACGAGCAACTAAGATGATTCCGTCGCTTAGGTCAAAGTCGTACGAGGATAGGCTTAAAGAGTTAAAATTGACTACACTCGAGTCTAGGAGGTTAAGGGGTGATCTAATCCAGGTTTTCAAAATTATGAATGGGTTTGATAACGTAGATAGAGATAGCTTTTTCGAAATATCTCAATATAATAGGACTAGAAATAACGGGTGTAAGTTGACAAGTAGAAGGTTCGAGACAGCAGTTGCGAAAAACTTTTTTACGCATAGAATAGTAAATAGGAATAGTTTGCCGGTAGAAGTAATTAGTAGCACGTCTATAAACATGTTTAAGAATCGATTGGACGCGCATGTTGATAGAAAGGGTATAGTTTAAGGTAGTAAAATTAAGGCTTTGTGGGGATAGATCCCACAGCTCAACACAAGTGTTGTGGGATATAGGGAGGCAGCGTCTTGGGTTAGGGGATACTCTCTGTCCTTACACACCCCATTTAAAGAGATTCCTCTGCCGAGCGGTGCCCCCCATAGTACTGTGAGGTATTGAAAAACTCATGATCTTCACTTGCCCCACAAACACCTTTAAATGGGAGACCCATAATGGGTGCACACACATTTCTACATTACTGTACAGTCTTTACAGCCACACCAACACTTTTCCTCGTATGTGTATACACAATACACGATTACGAACACAGTTAGGTAGACCAGCCATGAGTGGATCCTAGGGTCTTTGTTGGTCTGAAACATTATAACATTATAACATTATAACCTGTCCCAAAGCTGGATCCTATCTGCTTTGCAGATAGCTGGTGAGGGAAGCTATATTTTGGGCCTCTTTGCGAGTAACCCGGTGCCCACGTTGGGCTTTCCATCATGAAAAAGAAAAAAAACTATAGTATTTGTCATTTAGCATTACTTATTCGAACTATAGTGGATGTAATTTCCCAGAAGAGTTCCTTGTTCCATGCACGGTCTGTGTTTACACATATATATATATATATATATATACACACACACATTAAAAATATTTCCTATGATTCCGGATTTTTAAAACACTCTATAATTGACAAGTATACATACAGTACTTCTTGATGTTAACCACTAGTTTCATGGCTCCTAACTAAGAAACCTAATTCAAACTAAGCTATACACCTAACAAGATGTGCAGTTGCCTCGAACACTTAAATGTCAACTCAAACACTATAAAATAGTAAAAGTAAATTTTTATGAATGAAAACACTGCAAACGAATGAACAGTATTTACAAATACTGCAGGAGTACCGATACACTTTAATTAGTTTACTTTTTCAGTGTTTGACTTCGGGAGATTTGAATAGGTGATTCATACGTAATCCCAAATTTTGCAAACTTTATTCAATAGACTCGTTAAACTAAGTATTCAAGTGGCGATTCTTTACGTAAAACTTCAATAATTATACAACCAATGTATTTTAGTAGTTACTGTACTTCGCACACGAATATGAGAAGCAACAAGTAAGTTTACTTTTAAAATTCTTGTGAAGAGAATTTTGATCTGTTTTATTCTTTTTCTCGGAAACATTCATTTTTTAAGTTTTTACGGGACAAACTTCGTTCACGAAATTACAGTCTTTGAATTTTAAGTTGTCAACTTGCCAAACAACTGAAAAAGTTAACTCGTAGTGGTGAAGATGCGTTCAATGCATTTCCTTTGAGGGGAAATCTTTCCGCGAGAGGTTAATAATAAAATAATCAGCGAGAAGGGCCAATTTAAACTGGCAAAGAGCTCAGGCCAACTAATGCGGCTCATTGTTCTAACTCCTGTATTATTATTATGATGATGATTATTATTATTACCAGCATTCGAACTCCCGACCTCAGTTCTTCACTTCGCTTAAAGGGAAACGGTTGTTGCCCACTGAGCTACTGACGCTGGCCCGAGAGGGGTTATGGATGAAATAACGAAGCAGTCATTAATTTTACTCGATGAAAGAGGTTGAAAAGATAGTAATTGTATCTAGCTTAAGAATGCACCAATTCAATCCCGTCGGAATGGTGTTTCCTTCCTTGAATAATGCTCCTGAAGAAACAAAGCATCATGAGCGGTGGCTAAATTTTAGTAACGCATGTTCAAATTTATATTAGCTTGTAATGAAAAACAGACAATGTAAAACTCTAATTACGTCGGATTCATACATAAGCGTAAATAATACATAAAAATTTCGTATACATTAAAAAGTTTTGCATGTAAACAGCATCCTTCAGAATACAAACTTATGATGACAGAAAATGCAATTGCAAGTGTTCAAGACAACTTTCCAGCGAGGAATGGCATCTTTAGTAAATGCTATGGACGATTTGTTGTCATTTTGATTTTGATTTAAGAGCTGTACGGACGTGGCAGTTTGATAAGAACTCATACGGTATTTTGTTGGTGGGAAGTTTATAAGAAATAAGATGATGAATGAAGTTAAAAAAAATACTGTAGCTACACACTTATTTCAGTGTGACAAGAATAATGTAAAACTATTTTGAATCCGATTATCTATCTATCTGTTTGTGTATGCATGTGTGTATGTATGTATGAATGTATGTATGTATGTATGTATGTATGTATCCAATAATAATTACATCACTGATAGGTAGAGCAACAAAATTGAACTACAGAAAATCGACACAAAAATTTTTGAAAGGCTATGAGGTTAGGTTAGGTAAATGTCCAGTTAGGTTACGCTAGGTTAGATTAGGTTAGTGATTTTCATCTAAAATCTGAAATGTGTAAACGGGTCAGCCATTTTTATTTTAAATTTCAGACGTATATACTCGTATAAAGTGGACATGAAAATTCGACTTTGTTCACATTATATATATATATATATATATATATATATATATATATACGCAAAGAAATCACAAGGCAAACACGTGATATTTTAAATAAGCAAAGAACCACAGGGAAAAGGAACAGGAAACACTAAGTCTTCAGGGACAAGAAGATGTGAATATATCACGAAAGCGCTCGGACTTCGTGTTTCCTTTTACTTTTCCCTGTGGTTCTTTGCTTATATATATATATATATATATATATATATATATATATATAATATATATATATATATATAAGTCCGTTGAAAAAGTATCCGGACAGGTGTTTAATTTTAGAACAATGTCACGCTTGGAGTTGTGACTGTATTAAACATATCTCTGCACGTCGAGACAAGTTAACTGATAGGGTTGCGCTTTATTGTGTAGACTCAGTCCACTGTGGTGAGCCGATAAAGGTAAACGTTTTGTTTCGACGCGATTTCTTACGATATCGGAGAGTTACTTGTTTTCTTTTACTGTGAAGGTGCTGTGCACCATGAGTATGCTCCACAGGGATAAACAAACAACAAGGAATTTTACAGTGAAGTTTTGAGACGTCTACGTGAAGCAGTTCGGAGGAAACGACCGTAAAAGTGGGAGTCCGGAGACTGGATGCAGCAGCCTTCATATTCGCCGGATTTGGCTCCATGCGACTTTTTTTGTTTCCGAATCTCAAACAAACACTGAAAGGTCACCGATTCGATGATGTTAAGACCATTAAAAGAAATTCGACGGAACAGCTTTTGGCCATTCCGAAAAGTGCTTTCGAAAAATGTTTTCAACAGTGGCAGGATCGTTGGGCAAAGTATGTGGCTTCAAAAGAAGCGTACTTTGAGAGGGATTAAGCCCCAAACCCTTAATTACCATATTCTGTATAATCGCATCAGTCCGGATACTTTTTGAACAAACCTCGTTTTTATATAATATATATATATATATATATATATATATATATATATATATGTATAGAAACGACGACGTAAGTATAGAGGAGTGTTCTGCACACGAGGAAGAGAAATAACGAACAAATGAAAAATGAGGTAACCGCCGGGAATCGAACCCAGGATCTTCATTTGTTCGTTATTTCTCTTCCTCGTGTGCAGAACACTCCTCTATACTTACGTCGTTTCTATACATTAATATACTGCGTGGTCATTGCAGTTAAATGTATATATATATATATATTATATATATATATATATATATACATACACACCTTACCTTATGAACCTTATGTTGTTTCGTGTGTTGGTCTTTCTTCACACGGAGGTCAAGCTGGTGGCCCCGCCTCTAGGTCTGGCCTGGTGGAGGAGCGAGTTACTTTCTTGCGCTCTCCACCGTACATAGCCAGGCACGCCCGGCTCATCTGGTACTGTCCTGAGCCAGGCATCCAGGTTTTTCTTGAAGACTTCAACTTTGACCCCCGTTATATATATATATATATATATATATATATATATATATATATTATGAATAAACCCATGAAGGAAAGGAAACACAGAATGGTCCTTCGTGGTTTTATTCATCATAAATATTTTTCACGTGTTATTTTCGTGAAATAATTTTCATATATATATATTGGAAGACTTTTTATCTTTAAAACCAAATGAATCCAACTACAATTTTGATATTTACTTGGAAAAAAAGTTCTTTTGAGTGCAAAACTATTGTTAAAACGAGCAACTGTTTTACCGTTTGAATTTTACATTAAACGCGTATACACAAATTCACAGACTTCTCTTATTTTTTACAAAACTTTTATAAAAAGGAAAAGCTTTTTTTAATTAACTGCAATAATAAAAGTAAAATTTGATAAAGGTAAACCATTTTATGAAGGTATTTCGTGTTCATATTTGACATATTACTCTCCCTCAAACGAAACCAGCCACTGGGGGTGCAAGCCAGCACAACTCAGTGCCGGTCCCAAGCCCGGATAAATGGTGAGGGTTGGCGTCAGGAAGGGCATCCGGCCGTGAAAGATTTTGCCAAAACCAAGGATGATGAGCCAAATTCATATAGCCTCGGAAAATGCCAGGGCGTACCCCGTATGCGACGCGCAGGGGCCTCGCCTGACCCCCGCGAGAAATGGACGAGGGCTGCCGAGTCGAGGACGGGCTCGGGTAAAGAAGCTAGTCCGAGTGGTTAGAGTTGGGACGTTGAATGTAGGCTCTATGACTGGGAGAGGAAGGGAGGTGGCGGATTTGATGGAGAGACGGTGTGTGGGAGTATTGTGTGTGCAGGAGACGAGGTGGAGAGGAAATAAAGCAAGGGAGCTGGGAGGGGGATATAAGTTGCTTTATAGTGGAACGAATGAACAGGGTAGAAACGGTGTGGTATAGTGCTGTCAGAAGTGCTGAAGGATAGCCTGGTGAGTGTGAGTAGAAGGAGCGATAGAGTGATGAGTGTTAAGCTGGGCCTTGACGAGATGACGGTGAACATCGTGAGTGCGTATGCCCCCAAGCTGGCTGTGAAGGTGTAGAAAAGGAAGTGTTTTGGAATCAGTTGGATCAAGAACTTGGTGCGATACCAGAAGGGGAAAAAGTGATCTTGGGTGGAGACCTGAATGGCCTTGTGGGAAGAAGTAGAGAGGTGATTGAGAGGGTGCATGGTGGTTGGGGCGTGGGAGAGAGAAATGAAGAAGGGGAAAGGGTGGTGGATTTCGCGATGGCGTTTGATCTAGCGATAGTCAACACCTTCCAGAAAAAAGATAACCAGTTTGTGACCTATAGGAGCGGAGGAAGAGAAAGCCAGATAGACTTTCTAATGTGCAGGAGATCCCATTTGGAAGAAGTTAAGAACTGCAAAGTCATAAACGGGGAAAGCGTGGCGGCGCAACATAGAATCCTGGTGATGGATTGGTCGTTTAAGAGTGGTAGGAAAAGAAGGCAAGAACAGGTGACACCTAGGATAAAGTGGTGGGGACTGAAGAAAGAAGACCAGAAAAGGAAATTTGAGGAGAAGGTTTTGGAAGAAGTAAGGTCGTTGGAGAGTGTACAAGAATGGTGGGAGGAAAACAGCCGGGTGATATTGAGAGTTGGTGAGGAAGTACTGGGCAAAACATCAGGTAGAAGACCCCCTGAAGATAAAGAGACGTGGTGGTGGAATGAAGAGGTTCAGGAGGTGATTAAAAGGAAGAAAGATGCTAAAAAGAAGTGGGACACATCTGGTAGACAAGAGGATAGAGAAAGCTATAGGCAGGCGAAAAAGGAGGCGAAGAAGGGAGTGGCAAGAGCCAAGGCGCAGGCGATGGATGAAGTATATAAAGAGTTGGAGACACCGGCGGGAGAGAGAAAGATCCTTAGAATAGCGAAGGCTAGGGATAAGGCGAGTAAAGATTTACTCAAATTAAACAGGTAAAGGATGGGCAGGGAGTGGTCTTAAAGGATCAAGATAAAATCATGGATAGATGGGAGAGTTATTTTGAACATCTGTTAAATGAGGAAAACCCACGGGTTATTTTGAAGATGGTGTCCCAAATCAAGGGTTAACTTCAGGAGTGAGTAGGGAGGAGGTGAAGGTGGCGTTGAAAGGAATGAAGAAGGGGAAGGCATTGGGACCGGATGGGATACCAGTGGAGGCGTGGAATTGTTTGGGAGATGAGGGCATAGATCTATTGTGGGATCTGATGCAGAAGATATATGAACAAGAGGAAATGCCGGAGGAGTGGGGGGATAGTACACTCGTACCTATCTACAAAGGGGACATCCAGGATTGTGGAAATTATAGGGGAATAAAGCTTATGTCACACACGATGAAGGTTTGGGAAAGGATTATAGAGAAAAGGTTAAGAGAAGAGACAACCGTAGGGGAAGAGCAGTTGGGTTTCATGCCAGGTAGGGGAACAACTGATGCGATTTTTGCACTGAGGCAGTTGATGGAGAAACACCGGGAGCGACAAAAGGGACTGCACATGGTTTTCATCGACCTAGAGAAAGCATATGATAGAGTGCCACGCCAGGAGGTTTGGAGGTGTATGAGAGAGAAAGGTGTGCCGGAGAAGTACGTTAGGTTGGTGCAAAGTATTTATGAAGGAGCAAGGACCCAGGTTAGGAGTAGTGTAGGTGTAACGGAATGGTTCCCCGTGAGGGTTGGTCTACATCAGGGATCTTCTTTGAGCCCGTACCTTTTTGTTTTGATTATGGATGTGTTGGCCCAGGGGATAAAAGATCAATCCCCTTGGTGTATGCTCTTTGCAGACGATATTGTTCTGTGCAGCAACAGGAGAGAAGTAGTAGAAAGAAAATTGGAGGAATGGAGGAGGGCTTTTGAAGACAGAGGGTTGAAAATCAGCAGAAAGAAAACGGAGTACCTGAGGTTCTACGAAAATCAAGACTCAGAAATTAGTTTAGAGGGAGCGAGGTTAAAGAGAGTAAGTAAGTTTACGTACTTGGGATCGACAGTGGCTGAGGACGGTGAGCTGGACACAGAAATAACACAGAGTGCAATCTGGTTGGAAAAATTGGAAGAAAGTTTCAGGGGTGTTGTGTGACCGAAGAATAGGCGCAAGGGTTAAGGGAAAGGTGTATAAGACTGTGGTAAGACCGGCTATGATGTACGGGGCTGAGTCTTGGGCTATAAAGAAAGATCATGAGAAAAGACTAGATGTAACGGAGATGAGAATGCTGAGATGGATGTGCGGAGTGACAAGGTTGGATAGAGTAAGGAATGAAAGGATAAGGGGCACAACAAAGGTTGGAGAAATCTCGAGGAAGATACAAGAAAGTAGATTGAAATGGTATGGACATGTGATGAGAGGGGACGAAGATTATGTGGGTAAGAGAACGATGAATATGGAGGTGCATGGCAGGAGAAAGAGAGGCAGACCGAAGCGAAGGTGGATGGAGAAGGTGAGGGACGATTTGAGGGAGAAGGGTTTGTCGGGGGAAGAAGCCCAGGACCGGGCTGTGTGGAGGAGGCTGGTCAGAAACGCCGACCCCGCATAGAGGCGGGAACGGGCGAAGAGAAAGAACAAGAAGACTCTCCCTCAAACGCTCAAACGCGCGGTTTTATTAAATTCTACAAAGATGTTGTAAATAAACGCAATAAATACTTAACAAAGCCTTAACATTTTGCCGAATCGCTGCTCTGTTTTTGTTAGATTAAATGATAATATATTTAAAGGCGGTTAACAATAAATGTAAATTGAGTTTAATTAAAACCTCGTATTTATTTATTTATTTTATTTATTTATTATTATCATTATTATTATTATTATCATTATTATCATTAGTATTATTATTATTATTATTATTATTATTATTATTATTATTATTATTATTTTATGTATACAGTATAGGTCTACATATGAGGGGAAAAATCACATCATTATAATAAAATCAGACATTAAAATTTACATATTTTTGAAAACAAGTTTTCAAAAAGTTTGTAGCAAAATAGTGAAATTTTAAATTTTATAAATAAGAAAAAACATTTTTTTTATGATTTGAAAAAAAATAAATAAACTCAAAAGTTGGATGAAATTAATTAATTAATATTAATTAATTAAAATATATGTTAGAAAGGAATCAGAATAAATGCGTTAATGAAAAAAACATGAATTAACGTATATATATATGAAAGGCGACAACCTTGACCTTCGTGAAATGAAGAAGCTTCGCACGGGACATTTTAAAGGTTGAAAGGTTGAAAGCTATATATATATATATATATATATATACAGAGAGAGAGAGAGAGAGAGAGAGAGAGAGAGAGAGAGAGAGAGATGAAAATTAACTTTTTTAATAAATTGCATTTAAGACGAGTATATAAATATAAAATAATCACATGCCCGATTGAGAAGGTCGTTGCTGATAAGCAAAACGAATTACGTATACAAATTAATTCTATATTAATATAGAGCAGGGGTTCTTAACCTCTGGGTCGCGACCCAAACTTGGGTCATTAAATTGTTGTTTATCATTTATTTATGTTATCCCTAATCATTTTACTTTTATTATTTATTTATTATCTATTAACGAGTGAACTGTTTGAAAACATTGGTCGCCGAGCTAGCCCCGAGACCAGAATTTCGATCGCAGCCTATAAAGGTTCAGAACCCCTGATATAGAGTATGGGTCTTTAACTGAATCACGCACTCATACATACTGTAAGAAACAGTCATGAAGGTGGAGGTATACCTTAGACAGGACACTCAGGACCAAATATTTCATGCGAAGAGTTCAAAACAAAGCCCTCTCCATTTACACCGAAACGCTGCATCGTGACCGTGATAAGAAATTGAATTACACTGCTCGGGTTCGTCTCGTAATTTCGCAGAGTATGTTGTGTTGCCTGTGATGAAACTTCGCATCTTTTCACAGTAATTGTACCAAGTGTCATGAACATCCTTTAATCCACCTACTTTTATCTTTTGAAAGTGTGGAATAATTAAAGAATCACCCTACTTAAACAGTGATAAAAGTATATGAAAAACATATATAGAAATATCTTCATAGGCCTAATGAATAATGAGTAATGAATGAGACGGATTGGTTGTTAAGTCAGGTTATATTTAAATTCGTGTGTAAAAGTGTGTGTGTGTGTGAGTGTGTGTGTGTGTGTGTGTGTGTGTACATTAATACGGTGTTTTTCTATACATCTCGACCTCGTTTAACGCCCAAGATGCGTTCCTGGAAAATGGGGCGTTAAGCGAAAAGGCGTTAAGCGAATTTGTATTTCCCATAGACTCAATGTTATAATCAAACGTTACGTTCCTGGGTCATCTGAACAATATTCAACCTGTATTGTAACGAAAACATAAGCGAGAATAAGGTGTACAATGTATATTTAAGGCTATATTATACAGTACAATCTGAGAGTACATACAAAGATTGATACAGCATGTATAAAATAAAATAAAATAAAACAAAAACATGTACAATAAGAATAAATAAGAATACAGTGCAGAGTACTCCACAAATATTACTTAGAAAATATACAGTATATATTTACAAATATGTGGTGGCTCTTATGTTTCTGGATCCTTGGGGCAGATTTGTCTTCTTGAAGAATTGGAGCAGTGTTGGCTTGACTATCTTCTTTTTCTCCTTCACTATCTCCTTGCAGCATCCAATGCATCCTTGATCATCCTGTTGACCTTGGGCTTCTTTCTCTATTTAGATCATTGTTGACGAAGATGGTCATTGCCTTGTCGAGGTGATCAAACGCTCTGACAAAACATTAGTGGTGAATTCAGGAACTTCTTCCACCTCCTCTGTTTCCTCTGCCTCTCTTCTTCTTCTTTTCGTTGCTGTTCCAGCAACATCAAAGCTTTATTTGATAATTCCTCCCAATGTGATTCCAAAAGATCCACCACGTCTTCTTCATCAATTTCATTAAATCCAATATCCTTTGCCATCTGCACAGTATCTTTTCGGACCTGGACCACAGGCAGTTGGAAGCCTTCGAAATCGTTTATACATTCCGGCCACAATTTCTTCTACATACCATTCATTGTCCTGGAGATAACCTCCTTCCAGGATTCTCCAATAGAGTCCACAGCCTTCATTATGTTGAACCCCCGCCAGAAGTCCCTGATGGACTGGGGATCCTCTGCATCCATGGCTCTTATAAGTTGGGCGAAGGTTCTGCGAAGGTAACAGGCCTTGAATGTGGCTATGGCTCCTTGGTCCATTGGTTGGAGTAATGAAGTGGCCTTGGGTGGATTGTCTTTCTTCCACCCAAGACCACTTTATTACTCCAACCAATGGACCAAGGAGTCATAGCCACATTTAAGGCCTATTACCTTCGCAGAACCTTTGATGTTCTCTGAGATTTCCTAAAGGGTTGCTGGATGGGTCGGTGCATTATCTATGATAAGCAAAGCCTTGTAGTCCAGGTTGTACTTCTGGCAATAATCCTTCCCTGCAGGGCAGAAGTGGTCTTTGAGCCAGTCAAGAAGGATTCCTCTTGTCACGTAGGACTTCTTCGACGATCGACATACCACCGGGAGATGATGCTTTAAGGATTCTTCATAGCCCTTGGTGTCTCCGAATGGTACACCAGTAAGAGCTTCAGCTTGAAGTCTCCTGCAGCATTCCCTCCCAGTAGTAGGGTCAGCCCTTGAATGCCTTGAAGCGGGATGCACGCTTCTCTTCCACCGAGATGAATGTTCTGGAGGGCATCCTCTTCCAAAAGAGGCCAGTTTCATCCACTTTGAAGACCTGCTGGGGCGTATATTCTCCTTCTTCAATGATGGCTTTCAACTCCGCTGGATAATTCTTTGCTGCCTCTGTATCAGCACGTGCTGCTTCCCCAGTCACTTTGTTGATGTGGAGAGACTGTCTTTTCTTGGAACTCTCAAACTAGCCACGCTGGCTGTGAAGGTCTCCTCTTCTGAAGCTCCCCCATTTTCTTCTTCAACTCTTCGTAGAGACTTCTGGCCTTCTCTTGAATTATCATCTTGGAGAGAGGAACATCCCGCTGATTTTGGTCTTCTATCCAAATGACCAAAAGTCACTCTATGTTCTCCATCAGAAAACTTCTCGCGAGTAATCTTGAATGCGCTCAACGGTGTAGCACTTTTCGCGTTCCCTTGATCTTCTCCAATTGATCCCTGATGGTTCGGACAGAAGAAGTAGCAAGACCAAAGTGATTTGCTCTATAAACTATCCTTTCTCCAGCCTCGCAGCGTCGAGCAATTTCCATCTTCACCTCGAGAGAGATGCTCTTCCTCGGCTTCTTCACTACTGCTGAAGAGTCACTTGAATTTCGTTTTCCAGACATCTAAACCAACAAAAGTGAAATGAATTTGGGTGTAAATTCATCAATGATATATAAGTGAAAAGGCGTTAAGCAATTGGGCGTTAATCGATTGGGCGTTAATCGATTGGGCGTTAATCGATGTGGCGTTAATTGATTGGGCGTTAAGCGACTGGGCATTAAGCGATTGGGTGTTAAGTGAGGCCGACCTGCATCTGGAGAAATAGTTATCGGTAATCTGTAAGTATGCGATACCACTGAGAGAACAAAAATTACTCCTTTACTAACTTTGACCTATAAATCTGTCTTTCTTTCGAATGATCGAAATCACATACAGTTAACGCATGAATAAAGTCTTTGTTTACATCTGAAAAAACGCAAAGTTTACTCTAACTTCTCCATCGATACTTGTGGACGGCCGCCCTGAACGTTCTGTGTCGGCGACACTTGTTCGGCCATTTCTGAACATTTCGATCCATTCGTACACGCTCCGCTGTGGCAAAGCTTGATCACCATACTGTACAGATAATCTTCTGTGAATTTCAGCCTTTTACGTCCTCAGCCCGCAAAAAACGAACGACAGCACGCTGCTCTTCTTTGGTGCAAGTCGAAAGTGGTGCAGCCATGTTTACAGCGCGATTACAATTGAACAACTGAGTGTCAAGGTTTCAATCCCACGAAGCAGCGATCTGTACGCTCAGTGACTGCAACGCCACCAACGGTCAGTAGTATAGACAATTCTGGAAAAAAGACAGACAAATTGCGGATACTTTTTGACTTATCTCGTATATGTGTATTAGGATATCATATCCTGAACTTATATAAACAAAACCCGTTTAATTAGCCTTGTATCGTAGTAAAGAGTTAAATCGAAAGCTTGCAAAGTCCACTAACAGAGATGTCCAGTCGACCTGGGAACTTTTAACCTTCTACTTTTTCATTTTAAATCTTTTTATGTTTTACTGTATTTTTCTATTTTTTTACTTCTATTGATCGTTGACTATGCAAATTGCACCTCAATTTACAGGTGTAATTGCAGGTGAACTTTTAATACCGTCGATGTAAATTAGTAAAAATTTAAAATTTCCGAGAGCGTCTCTCTCGAACGGTAAATTCAATCATCGCATGAGGGACAAATTTACATATTTCAAGTCTTTGCGCATGAAATTTTGTTCATTTAATGATCTTTTGATTTGGAGTAATGGCATGTGTTTCTGTCAGTTTTAATTTTCAGCTCTTTTTTTCTTTCTTTTTATCCCGAGGGAGTGCCATTCTTACCTGTTACTTGGGCAAGCAGTAAGGGAAAATATTCATATGCTCATGTCATTGGAAGCTCAGTGTGTGTGTGTGGTGTGTGTTAATGTTCATCCCTGTACACATATTGTACTACAATATATATATATAATATATATATATAACGTAAAGAACGACGCTTGTATAGGAGAATATTCCGCGCAAGATGAGGAGAGAGAACGAAACAAATGAAAAAATGAGGTAACCACCCGGGAATCGAAACCGGGATCTTCCGATTGCCGGTCAGATATGATAACCATTACACCACGGGCCTCACTCGAACAAATGCCGTAATTCTCCTACATACGCGCAGAAACCAATGCCCCAAGAGGGCACCTCCAGCTTGCCGTACATTATATACATTTTAACTGCAAACACGCAGTATAATTAACGTAAAGAATTACGGCATTTGTTCGAGTGAGGCCCGTGATGTAATGGTTATCATATCTGACCGGCAATCGGAAGATCCCGGGTTCGATTCCCGGGTGGTTACCTCATTTTTTCATTTGTTTCGTTCTCTCTCCTCATCTTGCGCTGAATATTCTCCTATACAAGCGTCGTTCTTTGCGTTAATTATACTGCGTATTTGCAGTTAAAATGTATATAATGTACGGCAAGCGGGAGGTGCCCTCTTGGGGCATTGGTTTCTGCGCGTATGTAGGAGAATTACGGCATTTGTTCGAGTGAGGCCCGTGGTGTAATGGTTATCATATCTGACCGGCAATCGGAAGATCCCGGGTTCGATTCCCGGGTGGTTACCTCATTTTTTCATTTGTTTCGTTCTCTCTCCTCATCTTGCGCGGAATATTCTCCTATACAAGCGTCGTTCTTTACGTTAATTATACTGCGTGTTTGCAGTTAAAATGTATATATATATATATATATATCCATGCATAGGATAGTTATGAAAAGTCGGATCACCTGAAGATCAGGGCCCCCAGCCTTCCTTAGTTAGCTTTATAAGGCTAACTAACGAAAATATCACGACCTAACCTAACCAATCGTCAAGGGCGTAGAGTTGACCTAACGATTGGTTAGGTTCGGTCGTGATATTTTCTTTAGTTAGTCTTATAAGGCTAACTAAAGAAGGCTGGGGGCCCTAATCTTCAGGTGATCCGAAAAGTCTACTGTTCGTTTGGAAAAATTTAACAAATAAAAAAAATTAATTTAATTCCAACATTTCATGTAAAACATCAAAGAATTTGAAGAAAATGAAAAAAAATAAAATACAAGAGTTTTTTTGAACATTTATTTACAAAATTATTTTATACATTTTTAGGTTTGAACGATTTAAAAGCTTTATCGGTAGTTGGTTGTTTAATGTTTATTGATCAGAGACTATTGGCAATTCTGAATTCTAGAATTTTCTCTGCGACTCTTCTCAGATTAAATCTTATTCAAAAAACAAGGGTATCAGTGCTTCACAAAGTACCTCTCCTTCTATACACCCTTTCAGGGCACGAGCAGCTCGAAGCGTCAATGCCAAATGTATATAGGGTGAATGTACCAGTGGAAGCAACATTGCTTTGATTTATTATTTAAATGGATGGTCAAATCGCTAATCCTTTCACGGGCGCATAAAAATTATAATTATGTTAGCAACATAAGTAACGTAAAGTAACATAAAGTAACATAAGTAAGTAACATAAGTAACGTAAAGTAACATAAAGTATGTTATTTCCTTATACCCAATTTTTTTGTGAAAACAAATATTATATGCTTCATATGGAATGTAATTTGAGACTAGCTAACTAAGTTTCATAGACAAATATTTCTGATGTGGGGGTGGGGAGGGGCGAATGTGCCCCAGGGGTCACCTGAGCCAGAGCAGAAACGGGATAAATGACCGGCCCAACCCCATCGATACCAGCGGCTAGGAGCGAACCAGAGCCTCACCACTCAGAGTCCTCCACCGTAACCATTGAGCTACCTGGCACTGTATTCAATCAATATACAGGGTGTTCCATTTAAATGGAACCATAGGAAGTAATTAATAATGTCTTTTTTTCCAGATTTGTGAGGATAAACGTAATAAAGGTAATAATAAGGTAATAAAGGTAAAAGTTATAAAGTTAAGGTAAGGCAATAAAGGCAATAAAGGTAAATGAAGATAATAAAGGTACCAATATCCTTTCCAATCCCAATTACTCCCATTTAAATGGAACCATACGGAGTAATAAATATCGGAAAGGATATTGGTACTTTTATTACCTTCATTTACCTTTATTACCTTACCTTTATTACATTATTATTACTTTTATTTACCTTTATTACCTTAACTTACCTTTATTACCTTATTATTACCTTCCCTTACCTTTATTATCTTATTATTACCTTTATTACGTTTACCCCCACAAATCTGAAAAAAAAAAACATTATTAATTACTCCCTATGATTCCACTTAAATGGAACACCCTGTACAGTATATATACTAAAAATGAATCACTTAAAATTGTGAAAAGCATTTTTTTAATCACGTAAATCGCGATGTAACGTAAATATACGAAATTAAGCCTGAAATGCAAATTTGAATTTTCTTTCGTGTAAACAATATATTTTCCAGAATATTTTAGTTAACCAAAAATGAATATGTATTGAAATACAGTATATTAAAAAAAGCCTCTTCGTCATTAAGGATTTATTTAAATATTTTTAAAGTGTGAAAAGTTAAAAAAATGGATTCAACGTTTTGAACGAATTTCCAAAACGAAAATTGTTATTTTTAATAACATTTTCTACACGTTTGAGTTTATTTTTCGATTGAAAGTCGATTGAAACTCGATTGAAACTCGATTGAAACGTTTTCATTTAAAGTTGTTTCACTTCATCCTTTGATGTTTAAAATGGTTTTTCAATCCAGTTTTCTTTAAAATAAATGATGTTCACTCGAACGGTGGTAAAAAATAGGAGAAAAAAATACGAACGATCCTAAAATTAGATTAAGAAGAATTTTTTTTTCATTAGATTGACTAAGGAAATTATACTCGTTACGTGTATGTATGTTTATATACAAAAAAAATCTATTTCAGAGGATTTCATTAAAGGCCAAACACGAATTTAATTGGAGAGTCAGGACAAGCAAATGTTTTTAACGACAGTGAGAAATATATTCTAACAACATCCTCTAGCCTTGAGCAAACTTTCTTTTTGTCGTTAGTATCAGATGATTCCCAAACTTTAACTATTTGGCTTTTAATTAAAATTTTTTTAAAACAGTTTTCATTATTAATAAAGCCTAGAGCGGAGAAAGTATTCCCTTAATTTCTATGTATTTTGCTTCTATGATATCCAGTGCAGTCCATTACTTGAAGCAAAGCTACTTTTCCAAATTATCTCACGCACTTTATGGGAGACAAGTTAGTTAGGAAGAAAGCCAGCCTTGAAGAAAATGTTTACCCTCTGCCAATGGGGTTGGTGATACCCAAGAATGAAAAAAAAAGGAGAAACGAGAGAGTGGAAGAAAGAAGGGTCGAACGAAAGGAAAATGTTCGACCTTAACCAGACGCGTTCAATTAGATGTCCAGCCTTAACCCCTTAATCAGGTATGTTCAGTTGCGGGAGCAAGGCCTCGTTGTAGGATTGGGATTTTGAACTCTGAGCCAACATGCACATTAAAACTGACAACAGATGCCAGCGAGGAAACTGGAAGGTGAAAAGAACGCCCGCTCACCTTTCACTCCATCCTGTCCGTCTATCTGTCTGTCTGCTTGTCCATGTTGTTGGGCGAAGATGCAAGTTCCATAAGAATAAAAAAAATGATACGAGAAAAAATGAGGAGACAGAAAACAGAAAGTGGAGAAAAGAAACGGGAGTGTAGGAAGAGAGATAAAGACACCCGGGCTCAACCAGGATTGCTCGGCCATGTTCCTCGAGGTGAGAACAAGCTTTCCCTCTGATTTCGTGGATCCGAAACGCAAGGCATATTAACCCCACAAGAAGTTTAACGAGCCTCTAACAAACATGACAATAGATGAGAGTGACGGAAGGCCGACATCTCTCACAGGACATGGGAAGGAAGCTCACCCACTCCTACGAGACCATAAACACAAAAGAACCGAGAAATGAAGATATTAAAAGATAAGACATCAATTTCTTGCCTCCTCCAACTTCCCAACCCGCTCCAATCAATTCCTGCCCATGTGACTGGCATCTTGTTTGTTAGGTCATCTCAAAATTTTAAAATACAATTGCAAATTATTGTACAGAACAGTAATTACAATATGATATGAAATTAGTACATTAAATATAATATGACTTTGGTTACAGTTAGTTGTTAAACATAATTTTTATGTTTAACATAATCACTTTTACATATTTCTATAACTTTCAAATTACAAATTGCTATATTCGACATTATATATTCTTGGAGGACATTGCAGACACTAATCGACCTGGGAAGTACTCCAAGAGGGACATTAGGCAGGAGACAGGGAGTGCTGGAACTCCCGTTTCTACTGCCACTGTACTCCTAAGCTGATCTTTTTCCGTGTCTCATCTACCCTGTGAGCAGTCCAGCATGCTCCCAAACACACACTTCTCTCACTATTCGTTGCTACACATATATACATCTTACGTACTACACAATTTTTTCAAAATTTAAAAAAAAACAAACGAAATGGCATCGACCTCAAGAGCCTCGGAGTCTCCTGGGTAGGGGACCATAAATGTTTCAGCTTCCGCTGCCGATACCGGGAAGACAGACCTGGGCAGCGGAATTGGTTTTGCTACTGCCCATTCGAGATGTCAAGGCCTCTGTCTGATTCACTTTTCATAAACTTCTGCAACATTCGTGGCCTTTCCCCAAATTTTCAATCTGTTGAACACCACCTTTCCTCCTCTAAACCTCACCTTTTCGTCCTCACTGAAACTCAGGAGCCTGGAACAACTAACAGCAACCCCATTTCTGTGCCCTCCTACTTTCTGTATACCCAATTTCATTCCAAAGGTGGATGTTCCATAGATGTACGCAACGACCTAACTTGCTCTCGTATTCCCGAACTTGAATCGTTCGAATTCTACACCCTCTGGCCAGAAGCGGATTAAGACACCTCGTAGTCCCGGGGCAATGAAGAATATGGGGGCCCTTTTCTATAGCTTTTTATTAACAATACATGTACCTGTACAGTACATAATACATTTACACGAATTATATGTACGGTGCTCAGGTTAATTGAGAAAAAATTAAAAGAACCTTAACACAGTGTATTTTGCTGTTTGCCAAAACCAAACAGTATTAAACAAACTTTACTTTAGGGCCTATAAAACATAAAATAAAACAGGGAATTTGTCAGTTTGTGTACTCTGTCATATTTAATCAAAGAAGTTTGCAAAATCTCGGATTATATCATCGAAACTCAGTTGATTGGGGCGCCCCTCAAGCATGGGAGCCTGAGGCTTCAGTTTCAACAGCCTCAGTGATAATCCGCCACTGCCTTTGGCTACGGCTTACATACCAATTTCAAACTAAACACATCTGTGTTGTCTACCTTTCTCCTACTTCTACTGACTATCCAAACCTCTTTGACTATCTCATTTCCAAAGTGGAACATATTCTATCTCAGTGTCTTTTTGTTGAAATCTCCATTTTAGGAGATTTCAGTGTTCACCACCACCTTTGGCGTTCTTCCCAACTAACACACTTACAACTTCTCTATCCTGAATGACCTACAATAGATTGTACGGCACCATACTCGTATCGACGATCGCCTTGGAGATAAGCCAAACGTCCTGGATTTATTTCTCACCACTCATCTTTCTTCTTACTCTGTCAAACTTATTTCTCCGTTACGTTCCCCTGAACGCAATCTTATATCTGTTTCCTGTCCTGTCGCTCCAGTTCAGCCTCCCAAGAGGAGACGCCTTTGGCACTTTGGCGCCGCTGATTGAGAGGCCCTTAGGCAGTACTTCTCTAATTTCCAATGGAATGATTACTGCTTCTGTGGCCGGGGCATGGAGGCGTACATTCCATATTCTATTCCTACTACTAATGTAAAGAAACCTTGGTTTAACTTTGCTTGTTCTAATACTATCAGCAACAGAGAGGAGGCTTTCAAAAGGTACCGTCGCTATCCAACTCCTGACTCTCACTTAGCATATATTTCTGCCCGAAATCGGGCAAAATCTGATCTTCGACTCACCAAAAATACCTTCAACAATAGCCAACTCAATCTTCCTCTTCTCTTAACATTTTTGGTGTTTCCTTTCCTGTGATCTTTTTTGGAAAGATCACCTACACTCTCTTTCTTAAACGGCATCTAAGAGATTAGGTGTGATGTAGTATCTCCGAAGTTTCTTCACTCCGACTCAGCTGCTGTCTCTGTATAGGAGTCTTGTCCGCCCCTGTATGGATTACGCTTCTGACGTGTGTGGTGGCTCAACTCACACAGCTCACTTGACCGAATGGAATCGAAGGCTTTTTGTCTCATCAATTCCCCGCTTCGAAACCAATTCAGCTGCAAGCGAACAACCACCATGTGAAGATCATTTTAACGTCTTCCTTAGGACATAGTTTACCATTCCTATTTTAACTATAAACAATCAAATTCAATCTGGCAATTTTATTTCGTCAGTCATTATTTAACTATTCTCATTTTAGCCTATTGTAATCAACGTCATTCTCAGCATTTCATGCAGTTTTCTTACCAAACAATTCATTAAGCATTATAACGTCATTCACTGCACAACATTAACTGAAACGTTAATGTGACTTGTATACTTCTTCATTTTTTTTAATAAAGGAAGAAAACTCACTTATTTTAGGTTTGTAATTTTAATTTTAATTTTTTTATTTTTATTTTTATTTTCATTGTTTATTTTTAGTTTTATTGTAAGTTAGGTCGTTCCACACATATTATATAACGTAACATTCACCTTTGACGTCTTGCCATGTTTAGAACGACCTCTACAATAAACATAAAAACAAAATTAATTTGCGACGTTTAAACACAACTTTAAGGTAGACCTAACTTAACCTAACCTAACCTAGGCTATGGTCTAAATAAAATCAGTTTTATTATTTTTTTATTTAAATAATTTGCCACGTTAAATTTCCTGGATGAATTTGCCACTAAACTACAAGATTACCTTCAAATCTATTCGGATAACACGAGGGTACCATATAGATGAAACTTTTCGCATAAGCAAAATATCCCCCACCGGGTTTCAGACTCGGGACCTCTGACTCGGAACCATTAGGTTCGAGTGCAGGAGTTTATTTGTAAAAACACTTCCGGCCGTGAAAGCGCTAGCGTTTCCTCCGGGTGATGAATTATGTGTCAGAATGTATTAATTTTGATCCTCTCTTAGCATATACATATAGAGAGAGAGAGAGAGAGAGAGAGAGAGAGAGAGAGAGAGAGAGAGAGTTCCCAAAAGTTATCCCTATATCCCTATTTTCATTTGCCGTTATTTTATAATGGATGTATATTTTATTATTGGGGTTTCTTCTTCAGAACGGTAACAGATTAAGGTTTTTATTCTGCATATAGCTATACATTTCTAATCTTTCATTACTTAATAACTAATAAATATTGTGTATTAAAACCGTCCTTTCACCATTTCAGACTCAAAACAATAACTTTTTTTAATTTCGTAGAAATTAGGAAAAGACGCTGCCGCTACCAATAGACTACTGTATAGCCTATTAAGGCTATAGAAGACCTTACTGAAGGCTTTTTCTATTTAGCAAAAAGTTGCTAAACTTTTAGAAAATTCTAAACTTTAGCAAAAATACCGCGTTCTATTTGTCATCAAACGTTAGAAATTGTCTAAACTTTTCACCTTTTTGTCTAAACTTTTAAGATTTTCGTAATCATCTCGGGCATATGACTAAAGTTTAGCAGGTTATTTGTTTTCAAACAAATAGACTGTAACCTAGGGCCAGGTTGTAGAATGATTTTTGTATGCGATAACATTATTAATAACTATTGTTAATTATGGAGCAAGCTGCACAACAATTGTGAGTATAAATAAAATTAGATGCATATTATTAATTTTCGAAGGAATAAGTAGTTTTAACAGTGATTTAGGCTTAATTAGGCTTTGTGAAAAGCCCATTCTCCCAACTTTAATGGCTAATTACAAGATAGTTTTGGTAGCCTAGCAAGGGCCTGTGTCATAGGCTAGTTTTTTGCCTAATTATTATTAAATAATTTGCCTCAAATGTTCAGAGCTTCCATATACCATTCTACTTACTAACATCAACTGACGAAAGTTTAGACGAAATTTAGCAAACGCGTTCTTTTTGTCAAGGTTCAGAAACTTTGCTAAACTTTAGAATGTTCTAAATTAGAATTTCGAGTGTCGAATAGAAAATGCCTTAAGCTATAGTCTTTAAGAAAAGCTAAAGCTTAACTAAGCCTCCTTAAAGACCGAGTCTACACGGAACAATATGGCTGAACTCTCAAACAGTGATGCCGCGTTTGTAGCTGGAACAGAAAATCAAGATCGTTGAGTGGTTTCATGTGACAAATTCTGTGACGCAGGTGCAGAGGAACTTTTCCAGAAAATACAGGCGAAGAGACCCACCCGATAGAAAGACAATATTACGAAGTGTTAAAACATTTCAAAGAAAAGGAAATGTAAGCAATGAACATACTGTAAGTGTAATAGTGGTAGGTGACAATCTGTGTAACACATAAATACGGACCATGAAATTATTGCGCGCAGTCCGCATAAGTCAATTCGACGTTTGTCAGCAGAAGTATGTATTTCACGATATTAGCAAAGGTAGACGAAGATCTTGAGTTTTTGAAACACATCCACTTATAAGCTGGGGATGTCATGCTGGCGCTCCAATTGAGCTTCCACGTAGTGTTGCTAAACTCAACATTTGGGTCGCTGTTGGGTGTTATGCCGTTATGGTGAGAATGAAACTGGAAAATCAGTAACTGCTGCAGAATTCATATCGTCAGATGCTACAACATTTCAACTTACCACAACCAATTAGTCTGTCCCGAAAAAAAATATAACTGCATTACCCCAGATTCACAGAGGTTTCAGCAGGATGAAGCACCTCCACACACTGTTCGTGAAACTCGCAACTTTTTGAGGAAGCATTTTTTTTCGGTCGACTAATCATCTTTCATGAGCCAGTGAAATGGTTCCCATACTCACCTGATCTCACACCCCTGACTTTTTTTGTGGGGTTACACAAAAATTAGGATCTATTCTACCAAGCTTAAGACACTTGAAGACCTAAAGACCAAAGTCTATGAGGTATTAAACAACATCTCAGCTGAACTATTTCTAAAAATTATATCAAGCATTTGTGTAAGATTGAATACTGTTAGAAAAAATGGCAAACTGAATATGTTGTTTAATTAAGGGTAATAGAGGCCTATGTTTTATGTACCTCTTGCGTTTTTGTGTTTAAACTCCTTTTTTCAGCTCAGAGAATTTATTTAGAAATAAAGACATTTTTTTTGGGGAACACCTAGTGTATGTGTGTGTGTATATATATATATATATACACACACACACACACACACACACACACACACACGAGGAGTGATCAAAAAGTATCGATAATTTTATTGCTACGGACAAATGAATGCAAATAAGAAATAACCGTTTACATATGTGAGTCTTCCTGCCCTCTGGCGTCTGCAGTCTGAAACAAAATCTGCTACCATGAGTCAGTAGTTGGTTGGAGCGCTTAAAAGGAGTGTGTGTTTTTGCAATACGTATAAATCTCTGAAATGGAACAATGCGCGTTCGGAGACGAACGAAATGATTAAAACAGCTTTTGGAAATGATGCTCTCAGTGTAGCTAACGTTTACAAATGGCACAAAAACTTTAAAAATGGAGAAACATTTGCTCGTACCAGAAATCGAATCTGTTGGACATTTTCATCCGTACGAGAAGTGGAAGGGCGGCCACTGCGTTCCTTGTCTTCAAGCGATGTTTCTTCATTTTTAAACTTTTTGTGCCATTTGTAAACGTTGGCTACACTGAGAGCATCATTTCCAAAAGCTGTTTTAATCATTTCGTTCGTCTCCGAACGCGCGTTGTTCCATTTCAGAGATTTATACGTACTGCAAAAACACACTCCTTTTAAGCGCTCCAACCAACTACTGACTCATGGTAGCAGATTTTGCTTCAGACTGCAGACGCCAGAGGGCAGGAAGACTCACATATGTAAACGGTTATTTCTTATTTGCATTCATTTGTCCGTAGCAATAAAATTATCGATCCTTTTTGATCACTCATCGTATATATATATATATATATATATATATATATATATATATATATATAGAGAGAGAGAGAGAGAGAGAGAGAGAGAGAGAGAGAGAGACAAACTTCACCTGTAACATACGGTATGTATATTTATTTACTTACAAAACCCCTTGTGGGAGCAATGGAAAGCGTTAATTCTAAAGAATAGATAGGTTTGTAGCACAATTAAGACATCCGCCGAAGAATTCCAGATCTTTTTTTTTTATAGTGCCCCAAATCACTGCCCAGACCATGATACACTAAAACAAATGTGTCATAAATTGCGGGTTGCAAAGAAGCCCGTAAAAGTAACTAAAAAAAAATTGTAAGAAAGTTTACCGAAGCGAAACAACACTTTACTGACCAAAGAAGTTTGGAGGATTCCGGATAAGTTAGATAAATTATAGTCCGACAAAAGGACAGGCCTTCAAATGCCAAAGATCTATGTATCATCTCCTTTGGCCCTATGAGTATTCTGTCCGTACACTGCTGGCTGAGGAGAGGTTTTCTTCGAACCACACTTCTACTATAAAGCGTTTTGCTGCTCATTTTGTGAACTTACGTTCTTCGTGATGTGTACAAACCACAAATCTTGGACGTTGACTGGAAATCATCCATATGTAATCACTGAAGACCTTCCCAGTCTATCGTTTGTTCTTTATTTATTTGTCTGTTGGAAATTTGCGATTTTGTAACCCGAGATTTCAAGCTCTCTGCTTCTCGCTGTGTTTGCCAGTCACGTGGTATATCATGAGTATCAACTCGAAGTACGGCATGTTCTCTTTGTAATCTAAACACAAGCCTTCCACGTAAAATCGGCTGTTCCAATGGTTTTTCTAGCTGCTTATTATATTCTACTACAGATCTGCATACATATTTATATATGCATAAATTAAAATAGCATTACCTTAGTGTTTGACCCCTTAACGTTTGGGCTGCGCCTCACCGCTCATGCAGTTACTCTTTACGCCAGGCTCATTAGAGTTGAAAGGTCAAACCTTCATTCAGTGTTGTTTGTATTTATGCATCTTATCACTTTCTTACCAGGTTAATCTTATCATATTTACATATATTTCCTGGCTTCTGGGTTTCCAGACGTGGTACGATTGTGTTTGAGGACATAGCTGTATGCAAGAACAAATAATTTATACTTCGTTAATAGTTTTTACGGTTACAATGTTCACAAAAGAAATTATAATGTTTCAACAAAGTGTGTGTAACTCAACCTTGATGAATTTTCACTGTTTCTCAACTTTCTTTTAACTGATGAATTTCTTTTTAAAGGTGATAACTCAAAGCCAATTTGATCCAAATATAAACTCATTATTTGCGTTAGCGTAGGAGGATTAAATAGCGTAACTCACTTCATATAACAAAGCATTTTAACAAAGAAAACACAAAGAGTTCATGAAAATGTTCAATAAGTATCCAATAAATGTTCAAAACAGTTTAGAATTAATCAGATTCTTCAACTAGTCAATACATAAAATTGTCAAACCCTCATACAAAGTTTACAGTGATTTCGATTTCAAGAATCTCATATTTTTATGGTACACTCCAAAGGAAAATAATTTTCTTTGAACTCATTGCTCTAATTCCTGTATTATTATTACCATCATGATCGGGAGATTCGAACTCTTGACCTTAGTATCTTCACTTCGCTTATAAGGAAACGGTGACCCACTGATCTACGGACGCTGGTGAATGAAAACTTTGCAGCTTCCTTGTAAAATTTTCATTTTTAGTAATATATATATATATATATATGTAAAGAACGATGCTTGTGTAGAAGAACGTTCCGCACAAGATGAGGAGGGAGAACGAACAAATGAAAAATGAGGTAACCGGAACGTTCTTCTACACAAGCGTCGTTCTTTACATTAATTATACTGTGTTGTTTGCAGTTAAAATGTGTATATATATATATATATATATATATATTATATATATATATCTCAGATGTCCCCCCCCCTTCAAAAATGTCCCTATTTCTAAATACGTGTTCTAAGCTAAAAAGAAGAAAGGAATCGAGACACAAAGCAACGTAATAGGCACATAAAACATAGGAGTTTATTAATCCTAATTAAACAACATGTTCAGTGTAATTGCCAGTTGTTCTAACACAGTATTCAACCTTACACAAATGCTTCCTCAAAGGTTGCAAATTTCACAAGCAGTGTGTGGAGGTGCTCCATCCTGCTGAAACCCCTGTGAATCAGGGGTAATGCAGCATTTCTTTTACGAGACAAACTAATTAGTTGTGGTAAGTAGGAATCTTATAGCATCTATCGATATGAATTAGGAAAAAGTTATTGCTTTAAGTATGAAATGGTGAAAGAACTGTTTTAATATACAATATTTATTAGTTATTAAGTAATGAAAGATTAGAAATGTATAGGGATATGCATGTACCCATGCATGTATGGATATATATGGGTATATGCTATGTGCAGATTAGAAAGATATATGCGGAGTAAACACTCCAATCTGTTACCTTTCTGAAGAAGGAACTTCAATGCTAAAATATACACAGCCATTATAAAATGACGGGCAAATAAAAATAGACATTTTTTGGGAAGCCATATATATATATATATATATATATATATATCTATATATATATATCGGTCCTATTCAAAGGAGTGACATAACGAAGGAGTGACATAACAAAGGAGTGACAAATCGGAGATAAAATTCAAAGGAGTGACACGAAAATACCAACAAAGAAGAAGAAAGAACAAATCCAGAGGGAAGAGAGGCTTGCAACTGTTAGGTTAGGTTAGGTTAGGTTAGGTTAGGTTAAGTTAGGTTAGGTTTCTAGTTTTTGAAATAAAATCTTAATTTTAACAATTCTGTCACTCCTTCGTTACGGTATTTATGTCACTCCTTTGTTATGTCACTCCTTTGAAATGTCACTCCTTCGATACAGACCCATATATATATATATATATATATATATATATTATATATGAGGGAAGCTAATTTATAGAAACATAATTATAGGGGCTCTCCTGGTGTACTATACTTTCGGTCACTGAAAGTTGTAAAGCATTTGGTAGCGTTACCTATTCAGACCTCAGGAGCCGTAATTGTTTAACTATTAAAGTTCCTCTTTAATTTGGGCTTAGTAAGAAAATAGATTAAATGGTAGAAAGATGTCTTTAAAACATTTTCCAGTGAATCCGCATATTTGATTCCCCCCGAATGCTCACTCCCGTTTTGCGATCGATTGTGCTTTCCGCTGCGGTGTCTTTCGACTCGCCAAGAACACACAAGTCACACATACAGTACAAAGTCGAGTGGATTTTTTTAAGAGGTGAACCAACCAGTCTGGTAAACATTAAATGTGACACAATTTTTATAAGAGTCCCTTGTAGCGGTGTTATAATCAAGTTCAAGGATCAAACACCCTCTTAGACACTCGGCACTTGACATAGAACGAAATTTTTAGCTGAAAGAAATAATTAATTTTTTTTATCCTTTTCCTCTTTGTTCTTCAAACTTAGAAATATTCCGATACTGCAGCGATTTTTTCTGTTTAAACGAAGACTCTCACACAACCCTCTTATCTCCCCTTCCTCTCAAATTACTTGAAATTCATCTAGTCGGAACTTTGGCCAAATTTGGCCAAATTGCGAAGCAGCGGAGGTTGACAGAAAGAATTTTGTATAATGTATAACTGAATAACTGTATAATAATTGCTTCTTTGTATGTTTTCCCAGGAGGTGAATTATAGATTTCATGACTTGAATTTCAAAACATATTGAATTGTATATTCCAAAAACAATTCGAAGAGTTCTTCCAACGTCATATATAATTTTGAAGACAGAACCTGAAGAAGACCAAAGAATGTTTATTTGCTCTTTTTATTAAAATCTTCGTGCGAATAACTGGAGGCGTCTATGAAAAGACGATGGAGTGCTGGGTAATTGTTCCAAACTATTTTAATATTACAGAGACTGAATGTTACCCAACGAATGTCAAGCATTTGAGTGTAAATTTGTTTTACTATTTACAACACTAAATATATAAAATTCAGTTCGAGGAAAGATCTGTTTAAACTGTTCTGATACTCTTTCACTAGTCTTTGTGCACTGTTGCGAGAACTGTTCTCAACAAGAAATGGAGCATTCAGTAATTTTTTTTAATGCAGGAAAGAGGAGTCAAGAGCGAATGCCCGCAAAAACGCCGCCCTCAGAGAGGAAGAAGAGAGCCAAAATCAAAGTCCAAGATTTTCCAGATGCCTGGACACGCTGCGTTTCAATGATTGGAGGTCATAGACAGGTGGGAAGATAGATTGAGAAAGATTGTTCCAGAGTTGACCGGTTGAGTAGACGAAAGATTGAAAATAGCGATTAACCGTTAGAAAGTTGGACAGAAAAAGAATGAGAATGTGTCGAAAGTCTGGTACTGCGTGCTCTCATTAAAGGAAGAGGAATGCGGTTAGAAAGTTCAGAAGAGCAGTGTCCGTTATAAGAGCGATAGTAAAGAGAGAGTGAGGCAACATTGTGGCGAAGAGAGAGGGATTGAAGACAATCGGTAAGAGGCGGGGAACTGATTAGACGAAAAGTTTTTGATTCCACCCACTCAAGTAGAACTGTATGGGTTGAGCCACCCCACATATGAGAAGCGTACTCCATACAGGGGCAGACAAAACCCCTGTACAGAGACAACAACTGAGTGGGGATGAAGAAACTGCGGAGCCGGCACAGCACACCTAACCTCTTAGAAGCTGTTTTAGAAAGAGAGTGTATGTGAACATTCCAGGAGAGATCAAGATCATGAGAAGAAGAAATGTCAAGAATGTTAAGAGAAGAGGAAGGATTGAGTTGTGTAGTTGAAGGTAAGGGGATAGTCGTGTGAAAGATTGTGATGAGTAGACAAATGAAGGAACTGTGTTTCTGAGGCATTGAATGTTTGAAAGCCACAAGGTTTTCTCTGCCCTAATCAGAGATAGTAGAAAGATCAGAGGTCAGGTACATCATAGCCGTCGCGCGTGAAGCATGTTATTGACATTTATTTATTTATATTTATTTATTTTTAGTTATTTACAAATATGGATATGCAGAGTTTACATAGATGAGTATAATTTTATTATTAAATACAGATGCTGTATACAGCTGTAACCTGCCTTTAGCAAATGTCCACGCTTACAGGCTGAAATCGACTGGTTAGTAAGATTTTTATTGAAGTCCAGTTTTTATAAATTTTTTGACATAAAACACAAAAGGGAATTTACAGATTAGGAAGTCCTGTGTTGTATTTTGAATACTTAAATACATAAATTTTTATAAATTTTAGGAATTTTAGAAATCCTACGAATTTTTATAAGAGACTTAAAAAATGAAAGGAACTTACAGACTATGACAAATACTTATATTAGAACCTTAATATAAGGAATAATGAAGCGACTATGAATAGGAAATGATAATTAATAAGTGAAATTATTAGAAGGATAATGAGAATTTGAATGAAAACAACAGCAATTAAGTAATAATAAATAATAACAGTAATAAAGAAAGGAATGCCTTCAGAAACTTTGAAATTTGTTAAGTTTTAATTGCTTTATGAAAGACCATTCATTTATTTTAATTCATTCGATAGATTGTTCCATAATTGCTCCGCTAAATAAGTGTAAAAATTTTCACTACATTGAAGAGTATAATTTGCCTTTGAGATATATTCACTCTCCATAGACCTTGTTTGATGTTCGTGACGTAGCTGATTGTCCATTATATCCTCGATTTAATATAATCGGAGCAAATTGTTTTGTAACTGTGAACATTAGGGAGCATATCTGTGCTTCAAATTTGCCTTTAAATTTTAATGTACACAGTTGCTTTAAGATTTCTAACGTATGAACATAATAATCATTCTTGTTTATTTCTCTAATAATTCTCTTTTGATTTATGATTAAAGGGTTAATGATGTAACCACATGCCCTTCCATATGCGGTAATGTTGTATGTGAGATGTGAATACACTGAACAAAAGTATAGTGTTTTAGGATCTTCGTTTGACTGCCACCATTGAAACATAATTAAACTCCAGCCTTCTTTAGTTAGCTTTATAAGGCTAACTAACAAAAATATCACGACCTAACCTAACCAATCGTCAAGGTCGTACAGTTGACCTAACGATTGGTTAGGTTAGGTCGTGATATTTTCGTTAGTTAGCCTTATAAGGCTAAGTAAAGAAGGCTGGGGGCACTCACCTCTTATGTTTCAATGGCGGCAGTCAAACGGAAAAGATCCGTGTTTTAAGTATATTTGTTGGCAGGAAATGTAATTTTGTTAATATAAACTAGAACTTCAATAGTTTATGATCTATATTTTCACTATGTTCACGAAAGGATAGTTTATCATCAATTACATCTAATATTTCCCTTCATTGACACGCGATATCATGTGCAAGGCGATAATGAGATTGAGGTCTGATATTAATTTCTTTTTTGTGATTAGCAGAAAGTTTGTTTAATTTTTGTTGAAGGATAATTTATTGGCTTTCAGCCAGTCACATGATATTGCGATGTCTCTATTTATTATTTTATTAAAGGATGCGGGATCGCTGTTTGAGTTTGAGTATATGATGGAGGAGTTATCTGCATATTGGAAGCCTTTCCTGTTATGAGAGTTGCGAAAGTCATCTATATACTGTAGATAAAAAATATTAAGGGACCCAAAGTACTTCCTCGTGGAACTCCATGTGTAATTTTTAGTTCGGCAGTGGTAATGCTATTTTGTTTGATGTATTGTCTTCTGTTGGGCAGGTATGATTTGAACCAATTTAATACAACGTTCGTCACGTCGCTTTACTGAAGAAGTTATGCATAAAAGGCAAGAGTACTACCGAGAAGGGACGGACTGAGTGGTCGGGCAATCGGGCATGGACCGAGAGCCGGGGCCATTAGGGGGCCCGCGGTCATCATAAAACAGTGAGAGTGTTCTCAATTGGGTCAAGTGTCTAATCGAACTGTAATATGAAAAAAATCGGGTTTCAAGCGGCCCAGGACCTCATTATGCCCGAGGGTCCAGGTTGCTGTCAGTCCGCCCCTGCTACCGAGGCTCAATTTGGCAAATGAATCAAGGGTTATTGTCTTGGACAGGATGAGAGAGAGCCTCAATCACACTGATGGTCAGATAGAAAATGATTTCAACTTCATAACATTTAAAAAGAGGGAAGCGCTGCATGACAGGAAATAATTGGAGGGTTCACCTCCCTAATGACAAATTTGCAACACTTCAAATTTGAATACAAATTACTTTAATATGTTAATTTTATGTGGTGCCACAATGTCGGATAATCCGTTTACGTTGAGTGCATTATGAGTACATTTGTTAATTTCTTAGTACTAATACATTATAATACTATGAATTTTATAATTTATAACATTTATATAAGCTCATATAGTAATGATATTATGATAGTTATTCGATGTTATATAATTTAAAATGAACTCAAATGAACAACTTTATACAGTGCTCATTTATGATTTTAATAATTATTATAAATTCCTCCAGCCTACTTAATTAAGAATGAATGATGGTATGTAAATGTAAACGCCTGTACATAAATGTAAATAAATGTGTAGGAATGTGCATAACATGTATGGAAATCCTACGAGTCACGAGTAACGAGTAGTATGGAACAGTAACAAGTAACGTTAATACGTTCATACAGAAGGGAGAAACCAACAGACATGTAGTGAAAGAAGAACAGGACAATACTGTAGACTTATAGACACCACTCTACCAGGGAAGTATTCTGGGGGGGGGGAGGTTAGGCAGGAGACAGGGACTGCTGCAACTCCCGTTTCTCTTGTCACTATCCCCTTTAGCTGATTTTTTCCTTGTCTCATCTACCCTATGAGCAGTCCAGTATGCTCTCAAACACATACTTCTCCTCTATTTCTCACTACGCATATATGCATCTTACACACTACACAATCTTTTCAAAATTTGTAAAGAAAAACAATGTGGCATCGTTGAACATTGGAGACTTTGTTTTCGGCTCTCTCTTTCTTCTATGGAAGGGTCACTTTTACGAGCGCTCGCCCTTGGCCCCCTTTTTCCAACGTAAAAAAAATGACGGCAATGTGATCACAATCACACAGTCACATAATAACAATGAAATGTAACGACTGCAACGTAGAAGGATCGAGAGGGAGGAAGCGAACAAGTGTTTTGTCGGAGGAATTTGGGAGCTATGTATACAAAATTGCGAGTCTTGGGAAATAAACAATTTAGCATTCGAGAGCAACTAGACGAACAATGCAGCACAGTTATACACATGTACATAATTGCATGAAACAGTTATACACACGTACATAATTACAAGGGAATGGCACCGACGCCAGTGCTATTTTGGTGGGAGGAGCTTAGAGGTTCGCTCCTCCTTCTTTCGGATAAATCTTTAGACATGCGGTTCTTATTGCCATTACCCCATTTTGATTTGCGTTGAATTCGCTTTAAAATTTCTTAAAAAATTACTTTCTTGGTCGTGAACCGGATTATACATATATATTTAGGGACACGTTTTTTCCTCGAAGTTCTTTCCCCTTCTCCATATAAGATAATCTTTGTATCGACAACGTTTCTTTATGGGCATAGCACCTCCTTTCCGAAGAAGATGACGTCACACCTCCTAACCACCTTGCCCGAGAATATCCCTCGCTTTTCTCATCAGTCGATCTGGCACCGTACGCCATACCAGAAATCTTCAAAGGCTACCTTCCACGGGTTCATATTAATTCTTTAACTTAAACTAATCAAAATTCATTAATTCGCGCTAAATTACTTTTCGCCAATTACTAATTTACCATTGTGCATCCTGTTGTCAACATTAATCACTAATTTATGCACTATTCTTGCTAACCAATTATTCAAGCATCATAACGTCATTCACTGCCCAATCATTCAAGCTTACTATCTGTTCATCATTCATTTCATAATATTTGTAATATTAATGGCTGTAATAATATTATTTATGCAACGAAGCTTTTTATCTCCTTTATTATTCTGACTGAAAGATCAGATGGTGATCTCGAGCCTCACTCAATCAATCAATCATTTATATAAATAATCTAATAAACATTTATTATACTGCCCACCGGTCAGTACAGAATGTACCGCATATCGAGGGATACATAAACATTTCCGCCTTTGGATTTTATTTTTAAACGCTTTCTCAAGCTCGTATCGAAGATCATCACAAAAGGTCAACCTTATGATAGCTTTATGATAGTTTAAATACCATGAAACGCTTGGAATTTATCATATAGCACTTACCCGTAAGTTGTTAGCAGAAATTGCACATGCATTAGAAAACATCACAAAGAACCTTTTTATTCTCGCTCTCAGAGTTGGAGTTTTTGTGTTTACTCGTACAAGATAACAAGCTCTCAAAAACACTGACGAAGGTCTTTCTTACACTTGCATCAGTTTCGACTATGAGAAGATGTTACAATATTTTAAAGGTTTTTCATTCCTCGAGCCGTTAAGACGAAAGATTCCAAAGACATTCAGTCTTGAAGCACCACCTTATCAATATCTTTGCTTATAGACTCTCGCATCTTACAGCCTATATATACACCTTTCACATAAATTCAGTGTCTGTAACTCTTTTGTATAGGTCCAACTCACTTGGCCATACAATGTTTAGTGTCGCGTTAGGCTACTTGTTATAAAACTTATAAATTCAGACAAACTCAGTCTAACCGCATAGGACCTCTAAAGTGTTAATTAACACATGTTAATTAACACATTACGTTAATTAACACATTTTAACAATACAATTTAAGTTAAAACTTAAATGTGAAATTTTAAAATTTAAATGTTTTAATTTTTATATTTTAATTTTAATATTTCTTTATCAGATAGTTATTTCATATTTATTTAAAGTCTCTGAAGCTGAATATATCAAGAAATACAAAAAATAGTTCTGGCCCTTATAACAATTATAAATCAATTATAACATTACAATTTGTACTAATAGTATTTATTTATATACCTTAGTTTTGTTTCCACCCGAATTGTTCATTCTCATGAAAGCCAAGCTTGTCGCTCCACCTTAGACATACAGTTTAACGTGTAATCCGAACCACGCTCCAGCCACGAGCGATCAGAAATTACAAGGTCTCGCCGGACTCGATCTCACGACCTCCCGATCAGCAGCCCAGCGTCTTAACCACTAAGCTACCCAGGGTACCCATTTATCTACCAACCAATTTTTATTGTGTGGAAGGATGAACAGCTGGGGTTTGCTGCGCGCCGCCTGCCGTCACCGGGTCTCGATCCCGGGACCGGTGGATTTGTAGTCAGCAATGCTAACCACTACATCACCGAGGCACACATATATATATATATATATATTCTACCTTGTACAATAAATATTTGAACTGTAATAAATAACCTTAATTATTCGTTCCCACTCAATGTTTTTCGGATTCTCATTATCGGTCTGTAAATTAGAATGAATGAAGAGAAAAACCGGATTTGAGAAAAAGAGTTTCTTGATTTGAAAATGCCTTACCCATTCGCGGTCGCTGTAAAGCCGCCAAATGACAGTGGATAATATTTACTAACCTAACCGAATTTACCCAAACCTAACCTAACATTAGACTGATCTAATCTAACCTAACCTGGACTAAAAGTGGTAAAGCCGTGGATGAAAATGAGAATGACATGAAATCTCCCTCGAGATTCTCCCCTCTTGAATTTCTCATTCTTAGGGGAGCCAAATGTAATGAGAATGACACTGAAGTGAATGATACCATCTGCGGCTTCTTGTCTACGGCCAAACGTACGGATACAAAATTAAATTATAAACAAGCTGGTGTATATATTACAGAAAATATTAAATATTAAGCATTGAGGTGGCACTCCTGTTCAAAACCAAGAACCGCAATTCATTTCCGGAGACCTCTAACTGAAATTCACCCATACAACTATATATATATATATATATACATTATAACTGCAAACACGCAGTATAATTAACGTAAAGAACGACGCTTTGTATAGGAGAATTATCCGCGCAAGATGAGAGCGAAAGAACGAAAGAAATGAAAAAATGAGGTACCCACCCGGGAATCGAACCCAGGATCTTCCGATTGCCGGTCAGATATGATAACCACTACACCACAGGCTCATCTTGCGCGGCTAATTCTCCTATACAAAGCGTCGTTCTTTACGTTAATTATACTGCGTGTTTGCAGTTATAATGTATATAATGTTACGGCATGCGGGAGGTGCCCCTTTGGGGCATTGGTTTCTGCGCATATGTAGAGGAATTACGACATTTGTTTGGGTGAGGCCTGTGATGTAGTGGTTATCATATCTGACCGGCAATCGGAAGATCCCAGGTTCGATTCCAGGGTGGGTACCTCATTTTTTCATTTGTTTCGTTCTTTCGCTCTCATCTTGCGCGAGTAATTCTCCAATACAAAGCGTCGTTCTTTACGTTAATTATACTGCGTGTTTGCACTTATAATGTATATAATGTTACGGCATGCGGGAGGTGCCCCTTTGGGGCATTGGTTTCTGCGCATATGTAGAGGAATTACGACATTTGTTTGGGTGAGGCCTGCGGTGTAGTGGTTATCACATCTGACCGGCAATCGGAAGATCCCGGGTTCGATTCCCGGGTGGGTACCTCATTTTTTCATTTGTTTCGTTCTTTCGCTCTCATCTTGCGCGAGTAATTCTCCTATACAAAGCGTCGTTCTTTACGTTAATTATACTGCGTGTTTGCACTTATAATGTATATAATGTTACGGCATGCGGGAGGTGCCCCTTTGGGGCATTGGTTTCTGCGCATATGTAGAGGAATTACGACATTTGTTTGGGTGAGGCCTGCGGTGTAGTGGTTATCACATCTGACCGGCAATCGGAAGATCCCGGGTTCGATTCCCGGGTGGGTACCTCATTTTTTAATTTGTTTCGTTCTTTCGCTCTCATCTTGCGCGGATAATTCTCCTATACAAAGCGTCGTTCTTTACGATATATATATATATATATATATATATATATATATATATATATTTTTTTTTTTTAGTTCGGGAAGAACCGATTCGCCTCTATTTAAAGGGCATATCTCAGCGGAAAAACAAAGAAAAAGTGAGAGGAAAGATAGAGGAAAAAGAAAGGGTGGAGGGGACAGTCGAAGTGGAAAAAGACCAAGGATGACAAGGACTGCAGGGTCGAGCCCCATCATCCTTGGGTGCTAGGGCCGGGAGGGCGCACGTGAAACCTCCAGGAACAAGCACGTACAAACGAGCACAAAGAGCACTCAAGAGCACGAGCTTAGAACCCCCTTGCGGGGATATATAATATATATATATATATATATACTTGATTAAACGTACATTACTGTTACTTATTCACCTCTCAAGTTTAATCTAGGATTAAATGTACATTACTTGTTATTGTTCATCTCTAATGTCTAATATTGATTTCTTTGTATAGTATTGGTATCATACCTTCAATTATGACTTTGTATTTGTTATATATCTCTAATAATAATAATAATAATAATAATAATTTTAGATTAATACATACTCTAATTAATAATTCTTTTTCATAATTTATGTATTATTAATAATAACTATCTGTTTTATTTTCAATTAAGAGCCCAGTAAAGCCTGAAATTTAAAGGCCAAATAAAATAAAATGAATAGTCCAATTTTACAATTAATTATGTTAAAACAATAACAAAAATTGCACATATTGTATTTATTTAATTAATAATAAAAGTGTGCCCTGTGTATGTATATATATATATATATATATATACATATACATTCAACTGCAAAGAACACGCAGTATAAATAACGTAAAGAACGACGCTTGTATAGGAGATATTCCGCGCAAGACGAGAGAGAGAGAACGGAACAAATGAAAAAATGAGGTAACCACCTGGGAATCGAACCCGGGATCTTCCGATTGCCGGTCAGACGCGATAACCATTACACCATGGACCTCACTCTTCCAAATGCCGTAATTCTTCTACATACTCGCAGAAACCAATGCCCCAAGGGGGCACCTCCCGCATGCCGTAACATTATATACATTCAACTGCAAAGAACACGCAGTATAAATAACGCAAAGAACGACGCTTGTATAGGAGATATTCCGCGCAAGACGAGAGAGAGAGAACGGAATAAATGAAAAAATGAGGTAACCACCTGGGAATCGAACCCGGGATCTTCCGATTGCCGGTCAGACGCGATAACCATTACACCATGGACCTCACTCTTCCAAATGCCGTAATTCTTCTACATACTCGCAGAAACCAATGCCCCAAGGGGGCACCTCCCGCATGCCGTAACATTATATACATTCAACTGCAAAGAACACGCAGTATAAATAACGTAAAGAACGACGCTTGTATAGGAGATATTCCGCGCAAGACGAGAGAGAGAGAACGGAACAAATGAAAAAATGAGGTAACCACCTGGGAATCGAACCCGGGATCTTCCGATTGCCGGTCAGACGCGATAACCATTACACCATGGACCTCACTCTTCCAAATGCCGTAATTCTTCTACATACTCGCAGAAACCAATGCCCCAAGGGGGCACCTCCCGCATGCCGTAACATTATATACATTCAACTGCAAAGAACACGCAGTATAGATAACGTAAAGAACGACGCTTGTATAGGAGATATTCCGCGCAAGACGAGAGAGAGAGAACGGAACAAATGAAAAAATGAGGTAACCACCTGGGAATCGAACCCGGGATCTTCCGATTGCCGGTCAGACGCGATAACCATTACACCATGGACCTCACTCTTCCAAATGCCGTAATTCTTCTACATACTCGCAGAAACCAATGCCCCAAGGGGGCACCTCCCGCATGCCGTAACATTATATACATTCAACTGCAAAGAACACGCAGTATAAATAACGTAAAGAACGACGCTTGTATAGGAGATATTCCGCGCAAGACGAGAGAGAGAGAACGGAACAAATGAAAAAATGAGGTAACCACCTGGGAATCGAACCCGGGATCTTCCGATTGCCGGTCAGACGCGATAACCATTACACCATGGACCTCACTCTTCCAAATGCCGTAATTCTTCTACATACTCGCAGAAACCAATGCCCCAAGGGGGCACCTCCCGCATGCCGTAACATTATATACATTCAACTGCAAAGAACACGCAGTATAAATAACGTAAAGAACGACGCTTGTATAGGAGATATTCCGCGCAAGACGAGAGAGAGAGAACGGAACAAATGAAAAAATGAGGTAACCACCTGGGAATCGAACCCGGGATCTTCCGATTGCCGGTCAGACGCGATAACCATTACACCATGGACCTCACTCTTCCAAATGCCGTAATTCTTCTACATACTCGCAGAAAACCAATGCCCCAAGGGGGCACCTCCCGCATGCCGTAACATTATATACATTCAACTGCAAAGAACACGCAGTATAAATAAAGTAAAGAACGACGACGCTTGTATAGGAGATATTCCGCGCAAGACGAGAAGAGAGAACGGAACAAATGAAAAAATGAGGTAACCACTGGGAATCGAACCCGGGATCTTCCGATTGCCGGTCAGACGCGATAACCATTACACCATGGACCTCACTCTTCCAAATGCCGTAATTCTTCTACATACTCGCAGAAACCAATGCCCCAAGGGGGCACCTCCCGCATGCCGTAACATTATATACATTCAACTGCAAAGAACACGCAGTATAAATAACGTAAAGAACGACGCTTGTATAGGAGATATTCCGCGCAAGACGAAGAGAGAGAACGGAACAAATGAAAAAATGAGGTAACCACCTGGGAATCGAACCCGTGATCTTCCGATTGCCGGTCAGACGCGCGATAACCATTACACCATGGACCTCACTCTTCCAAATGCCGTAATTCTTCTACATACTCGCAGAAACCAATGCCCCAAGGGGCACCTCCCGCATGCCGTACAAGCGTCGTTCTTTACGTTATTTATACTGCGTGTTCTTTGCAGTTGAATGTATATAATGTTACGGCATGCGGGAGGTGCCCCCTTGGGGCATTGGTTTCTGCGAGTATGTAGAAGAATTACGGCATTTGGAAGAGTGAGGTCCATGGTGTAATGGTTATCGCGTCTGACCGGCAATCGGAAGATCCCGGGTTCGATTCCCAGGTGGTTACCTCATTTTTTCATTTGTTCCGTTCTCTCTCTCTCGTCTTGCGCGGAATATCTCCTATACAAGCGTCGTTCTTTACGTTATTTATACTGCGTGTTCTTTGCAGTTGAATGTATATAATGTTACGGCATGCGGGAGGTGCCCCCTTGGGGCATTGGTTTCTGCGAGTATGTAGAAGAATTACGGCATTTGGAAAGTGAGGTCCATGGTGTAATGGTTATCGCGTCTGACCGGCAATCGGAAGATCCCGGGTTCGATTCCCAGGTGGTTACCTCATTTTTTCATTTGTTCCGTTCTCTCTCTCTCGTCTTGCGCGGAATATCTCCTATACAAGCGTCGTTCTTTACGTTATTTATACTGCGTGTTCTTTGCAGTTGAATGTATATATGTTACGGCATGCGGGAGGTGCCCCCTTGGGGCATTGGTTTCTGCGAGTATGTAGAAGAATTACGGCATTTGGAAGAGTGAGGTCCATGGTGTAATGGTTATCGCGTCTGACCGGCAATCGGAAGATCCCGGGTTCGATTCCCAGGTGGTTACCTCATTTTTTCATTTTTCCGTTCTCTCTCTCTCGTCTTGCGCGGAATATCTCCTATACAAGCGTCGTTCTTTACGTTATTTATACTGCGTGTTCTTTGCAGTTGAATGTATATAATGTTACGGCATGCGGGAGGTGCCCCCTTGGGGCATTGGTTTCTGCGAGTATGTAGAAGAATTACGGCATTTGGAAGAGTGAGGTCCATGGTGTAATGGTTATCGCGTCTGACCGGCAATCGGAAGATCCCGGGTTCGATTCCCAGGTGGTTACCTCATTTTTTCATTTGTTCCGTTCTCTCTCTCTCGTCTTGCGCGGAATATCTCCTATACAAGCGTCGTTCTTTACGTTATTATACTGCGTGTTCTTTGCAGTTGAATGTATATAATGTTACGGCATGCTGGAGGTGCCCCCTTGGGGCATTGGTTTCTGCGAGTATGTAGAAGAATTACGGCATTTGGAAGAGTGAGGTCCATGGTGTAATGGTTATCGCGTCTGACCGGCAATCGGAAGATCCCGGGTTCGATTCCCAGGTGGTTACCTCATTTTTTCATTTGTTCCGTTCTCTCTCTCGTCTTGCGCGGAATATCTCCTATACAAGCGTCGTTCTTTTACGTTATTTATACTGCGTGTTCTTTGCAGTTAAATGTATATAATGTTACGGCATGCGGGAGGTGCCCCCTTGGGCATTGGTTTCTGCGAGTATGTAGAAGAATTACGGCATTTGGAAGAGTGAGGTCCATGGTGTAATGGTTATCGCGTCTGACCGGCAATCGGAAGATCCCGGGTTCGATTCCCAGGTGGTTACCTCATTTTTTCATTTGTTCCGTTCTCTCTCTCTCGTCTTGCGCGGAATATCTCCTATACAAGCGTCGTTCTTTACGTTATTTATACTGCGTGTTCTTTGCAGTTGAATGTATATAATGTTACGGCATGCGGGAGGTGCCCCCTTGGGGCATTGGTTTCTGCGAGTATGTAGAAGAATTACGGCATTTGGAAGAGTGAGGTCCATTGTGTAATGGTTATCGCGTCTGACCGGCAATCGGAAGATCCCGGGTTCGATTCCCAGGTGGTTACCTCATTTTTTCATTTGTTCCGTTCTCTCTCTCTCGTCTTGCGCGGAATATCTCCTATACAAGCGTCGTTCTTTACGTTATTTATACTGCGTGTTCTTTGCAGTTGAATGTATATAATGTTACGGCATGCGGGGGTGCCCCCTTGGGGCATTGGTTTCTGCGAGTATGTAGAAGAATTACGGCATTTGGAAGAGTGAGGTCCATGGTGTAATGGTTATCGCGTCTGACCGGCAATCGGAAGATCCCGGGTTCGATTCCCAGGTGGTTACCTCATTTTTTCATTTGTTCCGTTCTCTCTCTCTCGTCTTGCGCGGAATATCTCCTATACAAGCGTCGTTCTTTACGTTATTTATACTGCGTGTTCTTTGCAGTTGAATGTATATAATGTTACGGCATGCGGGAGGTGCCCCCTTGGGCATTGGTTTCTGCGAGTATGTAGAAGAATTACGGCATTTGGAAGAGTGAGGTCCATGGTGTAATGGTTATCGCGTCTGACCGGCAATCGGAAGATCCCGGGTTCGATTCCCAGGTGGTTACCTCATTTTTTCATTTGTTCCGTTCTCTCTCTCTCGTCTTGCGCGGAATATCTCCTATACAAGCGTCGTTCTTTACGTTATTTATACTGCGTGTTCTTTGCAGTTGAATGTATATAATGTTACGGCATGCGGGAGGTGCCCCCTTGGGGCATTGGTTTCTGCGAGTATGTAGAAGAATTACGGCATTTGGAAGAGTGAGGTCCATGGTGTAATGGTTATCGCGTCTGACCGGCAATCGGAAGATCCCGGGTTCGATTCCCAGGTGGTTACCTCATTTTTTCATTTGTTCCGTTCTCTCTCTCTCGTCTTGCGCGGAATATTCCTATACAAGCGTCGTTCTTTACGTTATTTATACTGCGTGTTCTTTGCAGTTGAATGTATATAATGTTACGGCATGCGGAAGGTGCCCCCTTGGGGCATTGGTTTCTGCGAGTATGTAGAAGAATTACGGCATTTGGAAGAGTGAGGTCCATGGTGTAATGGTTATCGCGTCTGACCGGCAATCGGAAGATTCCGGGTTCGATTCCAGGTGGTTACCTCATTTTTTCATTTGTTCCGTTCTCTCTCTCTCGTCTTGCGCGGAATATCTCCTATACAAGCGTCGTTCTTTACGTTATATATATATATATATATATATATATATATATATATAAAAATGAGATTTGTTTCCTGCCAACAAATTTCATCATTATCATTATTATATAATCAAATAATATATAATAAATAATAATAATAATAATAATAATAATAATAATAATAATAATGAAATTCATATCAAACAGAAATCACTAGCGGAGCGACCCGGCGTTGCCGGGTGGATGTTGAACGCTATATATATATATATATATGCCTGGTTAGGTAAACTGAATGCCCGGTTAGGTTAATTGAATGCCCAGTTAGGTCAACTGAATGCCCGATTAGGTTAATTAAATGGCCGGTTAGGTCAACTGAATGCCCGATTAGATTAATTGAGTGCCCGGGTACGTTAATTGAATGCACGGTTAGGTTAATTGTACACCCTTGACGATTGGTTAGGTTAAGTCATGATATTTTCGTTAAATCCAACGAAAATATCACGACTTAACCTAACCAATCGTCAAGGGCGTACAGATGACCTAACCTGGCATTTAATGAACCTAACCGGGTATTCAATAATTTTACCATAGGTTTCGTAATGATCTTGATGACGTCATTTAATGTTTTAAAATTAATTATTTAATTTATTAACACCCACGTGCACAACCTCGGGACCTAATCAATATGTGTGTGTGAAGTTTCATGTTTGTAACTGCTTCCATTTTGGAGTTATGGGCAATTTATGGCTGATGGCTGGAACACACACACACACACACACACACACACACACACACACACACACACACGTCTTTTTATTATTATTATTATTATTATTATTATAAATAAACAATAGACTGGTACAAATTTATAACCGAAAGACTTCCGAAAATCAACAATTTTTGATAAAGAAAAGGGGAAAATTGGTTTTGTAGGCCTAGGGGGTCCGACATTTTCATAAAATGGAAAATAATTGCTATTTTCTTACTTACAGCGACAGGCATAATGATATTAGGATACCTAATAGAAATTTTGTAATATTTTAAAGTGGGGAAAATAAATAATTTTCTAAAAATGATCTTCAACTATAAAAGCACATCTAATCAGATAACTTAATTAACGTATTTCTATGACAACTAAAAAAATAGAATGATAAATCAATATCCTATCAAATTGTTTGTTTATACGTAAATTTATTTGTACAAAAGCCACAGTAATAAAACGCACAAAAGTCACGGTAAATAATTTCGAGTGTGGCTCGTTTAACTTTAAACTTGTGTTTATTTAAATTGCCCGTTTTAATTATGTAATTTTTTGTATTGAATCGATAAAGAAATCTTTTGTGAATCGAATGATATTAAATGTTCAGTAAATATTGACTTATTTTGTGCCAAAATTATGATTAAAAATGAAAAATTAAAAAAATGCGTGTACAGGCATGGGAAGAACTGTACCCCTAAAAGGGGGAAGGAATTATGTTAGGGAATTTTTTTTAGCATGGGCACTGCACAATAAAAAGACGCATCGAATGGTGAAAACCGCATTGTTCTACACCAATTGTAGCGACCTGTAGGTGTGCGCAAAAAAAACTGTCACATATATATATATATATATAATATATATATATATATAATATATATATATATATATATATATATATATATATCTATATATATATATATATATATAAGGCTTCATTTCTGAAATAGTATATTTAGATACACAAACAACAGTTTGGTTTTCTAAGTAAACACACGCCGAATGGCGCGATAACCATAATATTAGATGAACTTCATTCCAATCTCAAGGACAAAAAACTTCGATAATCATCCTACTTGATCTAGCTAAGGCCTTTGACACAGTACCTCATGACATACTCTTAAAAAACTCAAACACTATGGCTTCGGGGGACTATCCTTAAGATGGTTCAACTTATAGATGGCTAATAGGACACATTTTATAGTACAAGACTCTTTTACCTCACAAACAAGACGTATCTCCCCACGGGGTACCCCAAGGAGCATTCTGGCACCTATCCTGTTCCTCCTTTATATAAACGACTTCTAGAGGTTATTAAATAACTCTTGTCTTTTAACCGGTGAACTTTCGAACAATCCTCTTCAATCCATCTGTCCCCTGTCTATGATCTCCAATCTTTCAAACGCAGAATGTCCAGGCATTTAGAAAACCTTGGACCTTCATTTTGGTTCTTATTCCTCTTTTGGGGGTGGGGGGTTGCGGGCATTCGCCCTTGGCTCCTCTTTTCTGCATAAAAATATACTGTGTATATATAATTCAGAGCTGGGCACTTCCGCAAACACTTCCGCAAACCGCAAATTCCGCAATTGCGGAAGTATGTTTTTCGTTTGCGGATTTGCGTTTGCGGCAAAGTCATCGCAAATTAGTGAATTCGCGTTTGCGGATTTGCGTTTGCGGAAGTGATTTTGAGTTTGCGGATTTGTGATTGCAAATCCGCAAACTCAAAATCACTTCCGCAAACGCAAATCCGCAAACGCAAATTCACTAATTTGCGATGACTTTGCCGCAAACGCAAATCCGCAAACGAAAAACATCTTCTGCAATTGCGGAATTTGCGGTTTGCGGAAGTGTTTGCGGAAGTGCCCAGCTCTGAATTTATTATATATATATATATATATACACACACATTTTAACTGCAAACAACACACAGTATAATTAATGTAAAGAACGACGCTTGTGTAGAAGAGCGTTCCGCACAAGATGAGGAGGGAGAACGAACAAATGAAAAATGAGGTTCGTTCTCCTTCCTCATCTTGTGCGGAACGCTCTTCTACACAAGCGTCGTTCTTTACATTAATTACAGTATACTGTGTGTTGTTTGCAGTTAAAATGTATATATGTACGGCATGCGAAAGTGCCCCCTCAGGGCATTGGTTTCTGCTCGTATGTAGGAGAATTACCACTTCTGATTGATTGAGGTCCTTGGTGTAGTGGATAGCATATCTGACCGGCAATCGGATGATCCCGGGTTCCCGGGAGGTATCTCATTTTTCATTTGTTCGTTCTCCTTCCTCATCTTGTGCGGAACGCTCTTCTACACAAGCGTCGTTCTTTACATTAATTACAGTGTACTGTGTGTTGTTTGCAGTTAAAATGTATATATGTACGGCATGCGAAAGTGCCCCCTCAGGGCATTGGTTTCTGCTCGTATGTAGGAGAATTACGACTTCTGATTGATCGAGGTCCTTGGTGTAGTGGATAGCATATCTGACCGGCAATCGGATGATCCCGGGTTCCCGGGAGGTACCTCATTTTTCATTTGTTCGTTCTCCCTCCTCATCTTGTGCGGAACGCTCTTCTACACAAGCGTCGTTCTTTACATTATATATAATAATTCAGCTATGAATATAAAATTACATGATCGTTGATATCCAGCAATAGAAAGAAAAGCCTTTCGTATATCCATAGATATAAGTGAATGTCAAGATAAAAGTTTAAGAGGATGTCTGCGAGCAAATAAGATAGAGGTATAGGAGAGAGAGAGAGAGAGAGAGAGAGAGAGAGAGAGAATCATTTATTCGTAAATGATGCCTAACAGAACATTTCGTTATGTGGTACCGTTATGTAGAGAATTTATTTCAGGAATGGTCTCCAAAAGTGTTTCCTTCGGGTTATCAAATATTCAGGAAGGAGAGAATGCAATGAACGATTGCAGTGGGAGCAAAAAGGATGCTATCGTAATGTAACGCCCCTATAGGGTCGTGACAACGACATTATTTTGGTTCAGGGAAAAATAATCTTAAGTGCTATTTATTTATTTAGTTAATATTGTAATTATTTGTTTATTATTTTGCAGTGTGCAAACGTCTTTCATGCAAATACGAAATGTCAGATAAATTATATATATATATATATATATATATATATATATATATATATATATATATATATATATATATATATGTCTGTGTGTGTGTGTGTGTGTGTATGTAAAACGCGTTCTTCTAATGACCCTACTGAGGGAGGACAGGTCGATTGTTTTTTGGCAATTTAACTGCCGTACTCTGATGAAAAGCAGCAAATGGACATACGAGATGTAATGGACATTTTCTAATTCCTGTACCACAATTAACGTACAATTATTAACTCTATCTCAGAACATGTCCAATATATCAAATGTTATAGTATTAAGTACTGTAATTATTGGGTATATTGCGTGGTGTTGTAAAGGGTAAGGTAAATATTATGATAATCTATAATCTCTCAGGTTCTGACGTCACAAATCTAATGACGTATTTTTAACCAATCCTGTATACTTAAGTCGAAAAATTGAGAAGTATTCGACAACTCCTTAAAAAAAAAATGGTCATTTCGTAGTTTCAATACATATAAAATGATCTATTCAAAAAATCCTGTAAATTTTCTAATTCAGACTATTTTTAAGGTATTCATGAAATGTTGGACTGATCTATAATTCAACTCGTTATTCATAGCAAACTCAGAAGATTTTCCTACAGTAATATTCAGCTGAAACTTAGTAAAAGCTCCAATGAAGAGTTGAAAAGTATTAAAAATAAAAAAATACAAAGGAATACAAAAAGACACCAAACAGCAACAGATCGGTTGGTCCCAACGAGGCTGTCTGTTTAAGAAAGGAAGCTAAATAAAGGACAAAAATTTTAAAATAAGTGAAATTTTTTAACAAAGAGTGCAGAATTCGAATGAAAATTCTACAATTCTATTTTGCGCTAACAAATGCTCCTAACTGGGGTGTCAAGGCAAGATAAGTGGCTAGTTTCTTTTTAAAAGACTCGACCGAATTACTTTGAATTACATTGTCTGGTAATCCATCCCAAAAATTAATTATACGATTGAAGAAAAAATGCTTAGCTTCTTTGGAATGTTTACCCACTCATGTGAGATTATTGCCGAGCGTTCTATCTGTATTATAAAAGGTGAAATATTTTAAGGCCTTAACTTTTCATGTTATATTTATGTAGTTTGCGAATTAAAATTTGGTGTTGTATTGCAAACTCACTCGCGCAGAATAATTTTATTAGAAATTTAGGCAAGAAAGTGTTACTTGCTGCAGGCCATAACGTGCATAGCGGCCATTACTTGTCCGTAGACTCCGCAATTCCATTATTAACGTTAGCTTCATACCACCCATTGCTGCTTTTCATCAGGGCAGTTAAATTGCCAAAAACCAAACGATCATCGGGACGGCCACGAAGGAACGAGTTTTACGGTTCCTGGCATGGGCTTTCCGAGAAACCTGCGTCTAACTGGAGACATGAACGCTGGCGGCTGGAATTGCCTTTGAACTAGAGGAGGGTTAAAACTCTCCTGAGGGTTTCCAGAGGAATGCTGGAATCCAAAATTTCCATGGCTGGCTGTTGATTGAGAAAATTTTGAGTTTTCGGATGTTTCGAAATTTGACTAATTTAAATACGTTAGACTGGGGTCTCCTTCTGCCATTTAATGCTACTTACATCAGGAAAACTCTCATTTACTTTATACATCGACCCACTTAATTTACGTTCAGATCCATAACGTCCTGAAACCGTTCTTTGAGAGTTGAGGTTAAGTTTTGCTACAGTACTACCAAGGCTTGGAATCTACGTTGCTCGGGAGAGAAAGTCAAATTATGGACGTCATCTGCTGCACTGAATGCTAACTTAAATAATCAATTCACTTTACCTATAAAGTCATTTAAGTCTTCCTTCTTCTATCTTGCTTGAAAGACGGCTTCCACGGTACTCATGGGCTGTGCGTCAACTGTTTCTCTATAAAAACTAATTTAATTTTGCTTACTCTCTATCCATAATCTTGCTTCGCAGTGCGTCGTGCTGTTAAGTTATTTATATTTAATATATAACCTTGAATCGAATCTACAAACCATTTCAATTCACGGATTTTAGCCGCATCATCTATATTATTCTCTGTTTCACACTATAACTCTGTGGAGATGGTCCAAGGTTTGACCTTAGGTTCTCAACCAAAGTGTTATATTTTGAAACAGATGATGCAGCTAAAATCTGGGAACCGAAACGGCTCGTAGATCCGACTGAGGATAATGCATTAACCTCTTAACGACCAAGGTTTTTGTAGGGTTAAGTTATGAATGCGTGTATTGGAAACGGTACATATTCGACCCAGTCGTCCAAAAGAGGTTAAATATAATACCTACATAACTATATAACAATAACTATATATAATATATACATCATACCTAATTTTAGTGTGCAGTGATAACCAATTTGCGCAGTAATAATTTCAATTTGTGCAGTAATAAATTGAAAATCTGTGCAGTGATACATTAGGTTCTATATCCGATATAGAACCTAATTTATCACTGCACAGATTTTCAATTTATCACTGCACAAATTGAAATTATTACTGCGCAAATTGGTTATCACTGCACACTAAAATTAGGTATGATATATATATAAATACAGAGGTTAAAAACAGTAAATAGACACCACAATGATTGCGCTCAAGAACAAATGGCAAAGCTCATCAATGGAATAATGCCAGAACGTGTGTGAGCTTTACATAATAATGCAAAGTGAAAAGCAACACGATTCTAAATACAGGGTGTACATAAAGTCAGGATCTATTTTTGTGAAGCACTTGGAAATTATATGGAATTCAATCATAAAATGATAAAGTGGTAACATTTATTAAATAATTAAGAGTAGGATTCGACGTGACGCCCATCAGTATCCCTGCACAGCTCAAATCGTTCCGCAGCATTTCTAAACACATTCTGGAGCATTTGCGGGGTTATGTTATCTGCAGCAGTTCGTATACGTGTACGTAAGTTTTCAAGACTCGTAATCTTCGTCTGATAGAGATAGACCCATGCAAAGAAATCTAAAGGGGTTAAATCGGGTGATCTCGCTGGCCAAGGTCTTTTGTTGCTTCCGCGTCCGATCCAGCGATTTGGAAAACGTCCATTTAGATAATCCTGAACAATTTTGGCATAGTGACAAGGAGCACCATCATGTTGATAGACGACGGGAACTAACAATCCTATCCCCGTCGTCTATCAACATGATGGTGCTCCTTGTCACTATGCCAAAATTGTTCAGGATTATCTAAATGGACGTTTTCCAAATCGCTGGATCGGACGCGGAAGCAACCAAAGACCTTGGCCAGCGAGATCACCAGATTTAACCCCTTTAGATTTCTTTGCATGGGGCTTTATCAAATCGCACGTCTATCAGACGAAGATTACGAGTCTTGAAAACTTACGTACACGTATACGAACTACTGCAGATAACATAACCCCGCAAATGCTCCAGAATGTGTTTAGAAATGCTGCGGAACGATTTGAGCTGTGCAGGGATACTGATGGGCGTCACGTCGAATCCTACTCTTAATTATTTAATAAATGTTACCACTTTATCATTTTATGATTGAATTCCATATAATTTCCAAGTGCTTCACAAAATTAGATCCTGACTTTATGTACACCCTGTATATTGATTCAATAAATCTGTTATTATTTATTGACTTTTATTATCAAATCAAAAAACTATAGAAAAACCGAACGTGTGTCTCTCTCTCTCTCTCTCTCTCTATATATATATATATATATATATACACTGTATATAACTCGTATTGAATCTAAAGTCTTGAATGTCTATTAAAACCCAGTGTCTACTACCACAATTTATAGACTCGCAACTCGCACTCCAGCAAAGTTTGAGCATAATTCAAGCCATAAAGGCAGACCCAGAAGCTTTTCCGTTTCCTTCATAAAGGCTTTCGGAGGAAAACTTCTCCCTTTATCAGAATATGAATCTAGATTCTATAACGCCTTTCAAAGTATTCGAAAATTTGACAAGACACTTTGAAAATTGGAAAAGTTAGTAAAAGAAATTTTTGGGGAGACTTTTGTTTAATAACGTTAAGATGGATGGAGGTACAATGTTAATTTGTAATGACAGGCTCGAGGTTCCATAGTTGGAGTTTCATGGTCTTTCTACACTGATCAGTTTTTAAACAAGTTTGGCAATTTAAATTTTATAACTTTCATAATTAAATTCTTGTTCGTGTTAAAATTAGTCTTAAATTTAAAAAAAAAATTTAATTGAAAATAATAATCTTAAAATTTAAAATTTTTATTGAAAATAATCACGTTTAGGTTTTGAACTGTCTTCTACGCGATGTATTACAAAGAGTAAATTTTATAGCAGTGGTTATTAACCCATGGGTCGCGACTCAAAATTGGGTCGCCAAGTAATTTTGATTGGGTCATTAAATTGTCATTTATCATTTATTTATGTTATCCCTAATCATTTTACCATTAATTATTTATTTTATTATCTATTACGAGTGACCTGTTTGAAGGCATGGGTCGCCGAGCTAGCCCCGCGAACAGAATTTGGGTCGCAGCCTAAAAAGGTTAAGAACCACTGTCTTCCTTATAGCAAGGAAACATTCTTTGAGATAGAGTTGTACAACTCCTTTAAAGATATAATTTGTAAGTTACGCAAAATATTTAATTTTAATTAATTTCTTTGTCAAAAAGAAAATGTAAATAATATCAAATAGGCCTAATTTTCAAAATTCCAATAATATCAAAGATAAACTGACTCTCTTACGATTAAGAAAACCTAACTAGATGAAATTGTGTCTCCCAACTTTGTTAATATAGATTAATAATTAACAATTTATCATAGATTGTTTACCCTGACAAAAGAATTTCTGTTATAAATGCAAAAAACTTCACTTTTTTCCTACGTGAAGGTCAAAATATGATAATTAAAACCCACTCTAATAGACAGAGTTTATTTCCACAACAGTTTCGATGCCCACTGGCATCCTCTTCGGGTGGATACAGAAAAACGAATGAACCAAAAACAAGAGGGGAAACAGTCCAGGGACCATTAAGAAATTTTCTGTTAGTTAATAAACATTTTTAAGGGGTTAAAATTTTTTCTGAATTCTGGCAAGTTAACTTTCGAACGACAAGAACAGATAAATTCACCAACATACTCTCCCCTATAGAACTTTATTTTTAGTTAATATTAAATTATTCATTAACTTCAATTATTATTTTACATACAAAATTAACTTTTTTAACCACTATTGAAAAGGTTCAGTATCAATTAAAGCTAAAATGGAGAAAAGATATTTTTTAAATGTTTTGGTATTTGATTTCGTCATATCAGGTGCATTACAGTAGTGGATTGGACCAAATTTCCAATTATCGCAATTAGTGGAACTTGTGATTTGGAGGAAGATTCAATTCTGGAGAAATTGTTTATATATTGGTTATTCCATTCTACGTCCTTCGTTTAACTGAAGGTACTGAGACTGGTGGTAACGCCACTAACCGGGAAAAATAAGTCCCCTTTAAAAAGAAAGCTGGGTTGAGCCAAATACATTTCGTGCAACGGGCTCGTCAGTGCACCCCTAATCCCTTTTTTTTCAGATTTGCTTGGAACAGACCATGGCTGTGGTTTGTTTTTACGTTGGATGATTATTCTATTCTACGTCCTTCAACCACGAAGGGTCACTGAAACAAATAGTAACGCCACCAACCAGGAAAAATAATTCCATTTAAAAAGGAAAAACTAGGTTGGGCCAAATATATTGGGCTTGTCACTACACTCCCACCCTCATTTCTTAGACTGGCTTGAAATAGTTAATGGCTGGGTTTTCTTTATATGTACAAAGATTGCTTTTGATATTTTATTTAGTTAATCTAAAATTTTTCTAAAATACAGTTGCAAGTAACTGACCAAAACATAATAATTACGATATTACAATACAGTGGTACAGTAAATTATATCAAATTACATCAAATTCTGTGATTTTTTTCACATCTGTATGATATATTTTCATTATAATAGCTGTGGGTAAGTAATCTGTTTTGGTATATTATGTTTTTATTAAATAAATAAACAAAGCACGAGCTGTATTGTAATTTTGAGTCACAATTTTGAGGTTCCTTGCGAGTAGTGACTTACTGTAAATTCCATTGAAAGCTGTAAACACTCTCAGGCATATGATCCATAAATTACTTAACATTTAAAAAACATCCTTGGAGTTTGGAAATAAATAGCTTTATTTTGTACAGTGGTCATAATGAATACTGAATTTAAGAGTTTTTAAATTTTTAAAATGTCCAAACTTTCTTTCTGAATGTTGAAAATAGAAAAAAATAATTGTTGTAAAATATATATTGTTTTTAACCTTCAGTTCATAATTTTAGGTTATTTATTTTTTAATTTTTTTTAAGTGATTAAAATATGTCCTCAAACAAAAATTTTTAAAAACTTTTTTGATTATGAAAAACAAATTGGATCTTTTAAACTATTCCCCCCACCCCCGCAGCTTCAGAGAGGTGGGGGACATAGTTTAAAAGGTCAATATTAGTGGGGAGATAATTTAACAGGTTTTACTTATCTTATTTACATAATAGAATTTTTAAGATATGTCTATAAGATAGATATCTTGAAAATTCTATTATAGTCTATCATATTTCCGGTTTATAGATAACCATTATTTACATATAGGATAAAATTTGAATGCCCGGTTAGGTCAACTGTACGCCCTTGACGATTGGTTAGGTTTAGTCGTGATATTTTCGTTAGTTTTAACTAATTAAAGAAGGCTGGGGGCCCTGATCTTCACGTGATCCAATATTACTTTGGTTGAACTTCGGGAAGTACAATAACAATCTGATACCGTAGTTGTATGCTACAGTTTTACCGTTCCTATACTCATGTGTGTTACTACAATGTATAAGCGTGTCTGTAAAATTATTTTTGTGTTAAATTTCCTTATAACTTGGTTCTATTCCACTGTAATTATAGTTAATTAAAATAAGTCTTATAAATATCTAAAAATAAATAGGATGTTGCATTGAAAATGTCTGTTAATCAAAATGTTTTGAAGTGAATAGATAAGCTCAGTTGAATTTAATCAAAACCATTCAGAATTATGATAATTCATTTTCTCAAACGAGATACCCTTCTTGTCATTTCTTAGAAAACCGCATCGCCTTCGAGAAATAAAACTTGAATTAGACTTAATGAAAATTAAATTAAACTTAATGAAAACACTTGAAATTTATGATGATCCATTTAATTAACCCAAGCAGATATCAGCGGTTTTTTTTTAAACTTTGTAAGGGATTCGAGGTATGAAAATAAGCAATAAAGCAATAAGAAAGTATAGGTATATAAATAAGCAATAAGAAGCAATAAGAAAGTATAGGTATATAAATAAGCAATAAGAAGCAATAAGAAAGTATAGGTATATAAATAAGCAATAAGAAGCAATAAGAAAGTATAGGTATAGAAATAAGCAATAAGAAAGTATAAGTATATAAATAAGCAATAAGAAGCAATAAGAAAGTATAGGTATATAAATAAGCAATAAGAAGCAATAAGAAAGTATTGGTATATAAGTAAGCAATAAGAAGCAATAATAAAGTATAGGTACATAAATAAGCAATAAGAAAGTATAGGTCTATAAAAAAGGAATGAGGGAGATTGAATAGATTGATAAGTAATATTATATTAAATAATGTTAACGAAGAAACCTTTAAGCAAACTAAGAACCTACACAGAGAGCCGTATTCAATCACTTCTTAGAAAATCCTTCTGTCAGTCACAGCCGCAATTTTGAAGCGCAACTTTTTCATCCGATTTTTACAGACAGTGACCGAATTCCATCAATCTGTAGAGCTAATTCATTTTTCTTTTGGCAACTGTTTTCGTCCATTTGAATTTAAATTAACCCATAAAGGTTAGCGTGGGACCGCACAATAGCGACAATTTTGTGTCTACGTAACCTCATAATGAAAATTATATTTATAGGTTGAATGAAACAAGTTATTGTTACTAAACAACAATAAAAATTAACATCCGTAGAATAAATTTGCGCAGAATAATTTCCAGGAAAACAAATGTCCTTTTTTTGTAATGGTCCAAGCTGGCTTTCGAGGGTTAAACATAAATTACGTTTATTTCGGATTCAGTCTCGTTCCAACATACCACTGAAACCTACAGTAGATGAATTCTCTGAATTTTAATTTTATACTAAAATATCTTTATTTAACGCTAATTTAACTACCACAGATTCAATTATGAACATTATACAGGTGAGTCAAAAGTCTGGAAACGAACTATGCTTTTCAATGCAAATGTATATTTGTATTGAAAAGCATAGTTCCTATGTTTCTAGACTTTTGATTCACCCTGTATAAATAATCAAATACATAGTTTTTCATTGACTGGATTCGAATAGACGACAGCGAGAGCTCCCACGCAATGTATAGAGTCTTTATCCCATTAGGCCACTCAGTTAGAAAGCTATTTTAATATAGCGAATATGCATGGGCGTCGATTGAAGGGGGGAGACGCAGGGGACATTCCCCCCCCACTTTCGTGGGTGAATTGCTATTAATGCTAACTATTAATGGCACCTAATAAGACGTTATATGTTGTATTATATGCATATGCAAATGTAATACCAATATTATAAATTATTGTCATGAGCACCAGTCTATATTTATCATGGAATTTAGCAGTCAATTTGCATTTTAATAATTGCACGTAGCATTTGTGTTCTTGGTCATTAAGTACGCGAAATGGAAATATATTAAATAAACTGTTTTGTTACGTATTATTTTCAACATCAAGTGTGATCAAAGTGCATTTATTTGTTTTATATTTCACGAACATATTTTGTTATCAGTTTATGTACATTGACCTCTGTTGTCTACAGGTAATAAAAGATTTATTTCGGTTAAACATATGTGTGATATTTTGTTACATGAAAGGTTAAATATTATAAATAGTTTGTATTGCGTTTCTTATTTCTGCATAAAAAATGTTCAAATAAAGAAAGACATAAAATGATTAAATACAATTGTTTTTTTTTTTCAACATGCTGAGAAAAATACAAAAAATGGGTAAATGGTAAATTACGACATTGATATATTACACGCAACAGCTACTCAGAGTATTGTTTGATTCGTTGTTTGAAGGTGAAGTGCCCCCCCCCCACTATTTTAGAGCAATCGACTCCCCTGCGAGTATGTATAGTTTTGCTCTGTATTACATTTTTATTGAACAACCTTACTGAACAACATAGACCTCTCCTAAAAGCTATACGGCAAAAACATTTAATCTATAAATACGTCAAAAAAGGCACAATGCCCAAAGAAATTTACATCAATTACAGATATAAACTAAATGCCCGAATCAAAAGAGCAAAATCGGAATTCTAGGGGAATAAATTGGAGGAATACAAACGTGATTCTAAGTAACAATGAAAACTTATCCATGAAACTTTACATAGGAAGAAAGAACAAATTTGTTTTCTCACAAATATAACAATAAATAGTACCACTTATAGAGAACCATTACATATAGTCAATCATCATAATAAGAAGACCTGGATGACTTCAATCATTTTCACCGAGTGGCTCCAGTCAACAAGAAGATCCGCAAACGTGGTCGCAATGTTTTGCTTTTCATGGACAATGCTCCCGCCGACCTGCATGAGTTTCCTGCTTAAGTAATGTCAAGGTCTTCTTTCCTGCAAACACTACGTTCGTACTACAACTACTTGATGAGGGCATCATCCACAATGTCAAACTCCACTATCGGAAACGTGTTCTCCGCAAGGTTATTAGTGACATTGATTGCAATGCCCTGGCTTCTGATATTGTGAAAGGCATCAATGTGCTGCATGCAGTTCACCGGGTCAGTGAAGCAGTGAAAGGGGTCAATCCCTCCACTGTGACCACATGTTTTGTAAAGGCAGGCTTTGCTATGTCTTCACCTGATCCCGAGGATGATAATCCTGAAGACGACATTCTTCTTACCCACTTGCTGGCCCAGGCCAAGAAGCGTCTCGGCCTCACCAACCCCATCATAGACATAGCAGAATATGCAAATATCGACGACGATATCCCAGTCATGGAGACTCGCTCTAGTCTGGGAGCAAAATTTGATTCAAGATTTCATCTGCGATCATGATGACGCTGTGCAGCAGACTGAGGAGGACGACGACGACGAGACAGAGGAACTTGCAACACCAGCCTCCAAAATCACAACCCTGGACAAGTTTTTCAAGTAGCTTGGACACAAATAAATATTTTATTACTGTCTTTGTTATTATTTTCTGCCACAGTATTTGATTGGGTGCCAACTTTTTAATTCGATCACCTGTCTAATCAGGTCATTTTAAGCCAGTCACTTGGGTGACCGGATTAGAGAAGTTCCACTATAATAATGAACAATCAGATACGTCACGAACATCACAGAAGTATATGGAGAGTGACTATATCTCAAAGGCAAACTATACTCTTCAATGTAGCAGAAATTCTTACACTTATTTAGCGATGCAATTATTATGGAACAATCAACCGAATGAATTAAAAACAATCAACTCTCTCTCACCTTTTATAAAGCGATTAAAACTTAACAAATTCCAAAGTTACTAAAGACACTCCTTTCTTTTTCCTCGCTAAAATCCTCATTATCCTTCTCTAAAAATCTCTCCTATCACTTTCCACCACACCTCACAGTTCATTATTCTTTGTACTAAGCGTCTTATAAAAGTACATAGCAAAATACAATGACATGAATAATTGTGAAGCTTGATTATTTATTTTATTTAATTTGGCCCTTAAGCTTTAGGCTTTACTGGGCTCTTATTAAAAATAAACAGCTTCTTGTTATTAATTAATAATAAATAAGTAAATAAGTATTATTAATAGTTAAGTATGTATTAATCTTAAATTATCACTACTCACATAACAAATGCAAGGTCACCATCGAAGGCATTATACCAATACCATACAAAGAAACCAATATTATACACGAGTCTGTAAGTTCCCTTTATAGTCTTTTAAGCCTATTATAAAAATCTATAAGATTCTTGTAATCATATCTATTATCTAGTTATTATAATTATATCTAATTAGTAGATTTTGTTCTGTAAAGCGTGCACGCTTGTTAAAGGCAGTTTACAACTGTATACAGCATCTGTATTTAATAATGAAATTATACTCACCAATAAAAACTGTATATATTTATAAATAAATAATAAATAAATGTCAACCATAAAATAGATGTCGCGAAATGTCACGTCACGTCAAAATTTTCATTCATTACAAATTACTTCATTGGTAATAATATATATATATTAAAGAAAAAGTATTCTCGGGATACGTCGACAGTGTAACTATTGTTGAACCAAAATCTCTCATATACTTTCCTATGACTTCTTACAGAATCTAAGTAACTATTGTGTTTTCCATCTATTTTTCGTATTGTTCCTATAGTAATATTTGGAAAGTGTAAATAAAAGACATTTTTTAGAGTGTATCTCAATATACTGATCACCTGTGAAGCATCCATTTATTTCAGTTAGTTCCCCGATTCCTAAACCATGCATTCATCCCCACATACAAGTGTTTATTCACATTTTGTTCTGCATAAATGGTTTCCGCATTTCTCCATCAATGCAGCTGGCGATGGCTATCGGTTGTCAGTCTTTCCATCCGCGAATATTACTTTCCTCCAAAAATCGTATTTCTCAGGCAACTGATCTAACAAATCTGAATCTTCCATTCTTACAGTATGTTGATTTTGTCTTCCAAGCTGGCACATGATTACTGATGTTTGCATCTTTTTAGCCGTCTTGTAACAGTGATTACATGACACTGAAATTCAACTCTTGATTGGTGGCTTTACAGTATATTCAGTTGCTTGTTGAACGATACCCTGATCTTCTGCAAGAGTGGTGTTCTTTCCCTCTCCTTTTGAAATCCATTTTGCCGTTGTATCCCTGTGCACTCCAAGACGATTGGCAATTATCGAGTTCAATATTCCTTCCTTTTGGAGGGCGATCATTGCGCCTCTCATTGTTCGAGTAGTTTCATGATGAACAGATTGCCTGAGCATGTAATTATTTCTATTTTCCATTATAGATAGGTAGATAGATAGATAGATAGATAATTTATTGAGCTTTAGAAACAGCCTAGTTTAGTTTTCCAATATTCTTTTTCGAAATAAATTTACCCCAACCTCTCTTTCCGCCTTTTCTCTCCCCCAAACTCTCCTAATTCGTTTGAGCTTATGCATTTGTATTGATAAAATAAAGAGCATAATACTGTATATACATATCTGGAATGTTTACAAACTCCTTTTCCTGACTACTTTATTTGTAAAAGAGTTATCTCAACGTTACTTCAAAGTAACTTAACCCTAGAAGGCCAGCGTGGCCTATTACAATAAAAATACATTTGTTTCTCTAGAAATGATGTCTTTTATTTTACGTAAGTTAATTTGGATTATGTTTTAGTAACAATAAATTGTTTAATTTAGCTTACAAATATAATTTTCATTATGGGGTTACAACAGACCTGACACTAGTCGTTACACTCAAAATAAAACCTAAATTTAGAACTCATAACTAGATTTTCCTTCTTTTAGGTATCAGAGCTCCTTGTGAGATGATCAAATGATATAATAACTTCATTTAATGATACATAACTTCTTTAGATAGAAGAAATAGTATTCAAAACTTTTCTTTTGAGTAATTTGCGACAATAGAAGATAATGTTTCTGTGTATAGAAACTTGCGGGAAGTCTTTGTTTCCTGTGTATGTGTAAGGTTCCACATTGGACTTCCAGGGTTAAAATTACAGAAGCTCTACGTTAAATGAAATGTAAACATTTCGCTAAACGCGAATTTGTCGGAACTTTCTAGTGATTTCAAATTATTAATTTCTAGACTTTTCACTAATTATTTTACTGGACATTGGAGTATACGTTTCGCTAAGCATTTGGTGTTACATCCAGCTAAATATTTTAACTATTTAGATTTGTTCCAACTTTCTGGACACTGAAAGTGTTCAGCCATGAAAGGCATAGCAAATTGCTGAGCAAGATGCCTCGAGAAATGTTCAGCAACTTTACTTGAAGGTTAAAAAGTCATATTTAATAACTTTTATTAAAAATATGAAAAAATTTCAGTGTGAAAAAGGTTTATACAATAATTAGATATACAGTGTAAATTAATTAAATATTTATAATAATAAAATAATGCATTGGGTAAACAAAAGTCTTGCGGTCCAAAAGTTCTCAATTAAACTATTTTAATATCAGTTGTGTATATAAATTTTTTTTACTTTAAAGTTAGTTCTAGGTCTGGTTTGTTTAACACACACACACACCACACACACACACACACACACCACACACACAATATATATATATATATATATAGGTACAGGGTGTCCGAGAATTATCTGTACAATTTTTGGCTGTTATTAAAAGTCAACCATGAAGTGTAGAAATTCCAGTTTGTCCCATTTTACAGAGAATCTCATTAAGTGTTTTCTGATACCAAGTTTTGACAAGTTTTTTAGAAATTCCAGTGTGTCCGAACATTATCTGTACAATTTCATCTTTTAATAAAATTCTTGATAACACACGTAAAATTCTTAAACAAGATTATTTAGAATCTGTATTTTCAAAAGTTTCTTTTATTAAAGTAACGTTGTTACGAACATTCGATATGTGCACCATTAGTGATTCGCAAAACATCCAATCGATACTCCAAATGTTGCCATGTACGCTGCAGCATATCCACATGAATTCGCTCAATAGCAGCTGTGATTCTTGCTTTTAAACCATCAATGTCTGTCACCCGCGTACATTTCTAAAAAACTTGTCAAAACGTGATATCAGAAAAACTTAATGAGATTCTCTGTAAAATGGGACAACACTGGAATTTCTACACTTCATGGTTGACTTTTAATAACAGCCAAAAATTGTACAGATAATTCTCGGACAACCGGTGTATGTATATATATATATATATATATATATATATATATATATATATATATATATATATATATATATATATATATATATATATATATATATATATATATATATATATATATATATATATATATATATTGGATTGAACTCAGAATGGTTCCTGAGGTTTTTTCATGATACACACAGACCGTGCATGGAACAAGGAGCTCTCCTGGGAAAATTAAATCCATTATAGTCCCACTATTTTCCCAGGAGAGTTCTTGTTCCATGCACGGTCTGTGTGTATTATATATATATATATATATATATATATATATATATAATTATAATTTCCCAAATAGTTAAAATAAATGAAAATATTAAAATAAATTGAGAATAATTAAGGCAACAAATGAAGTAGAGCAGAAACAAAATACTCGTATGTTGCGAGAGAGTGTGAGGTGGTTTACATCAATTTTCGACATAAACATGATGCCTCCAAACACTTTATTATTTATTGGACAGGGACTCAGAGTGTTTTGCTGGATGGAGTCCTTCATCTCGGACAATGAATTCTGAGTTTCTTTCTCGGAGTTTTTCGATTTTTCTCCATTTCCTGTCCATTTTATTGTACCTCGCGCGTCTTGCAAAACATTTACTGAAATGTAAATGTAAATATACAGTGTGTATATGTAACAATCATTTACTATACAATTATGTGCTTTTATGGTCATTAGTGAGCTACGTAGTGGACAATGTCGTAACAGTAACACCATTTCCCGTCGATCAGCGAAGTTAAGCGACATTGGTCGTAGTTGAATTGTCCGGCCTCTGCGATAAAATTAAATCAGTGGTTCCCAACCGGTTTTGGCTTATGGCCCCCTTAGGAACCTTATTTTTTCCTGTGGCCCCCATAAGCATTATTTTCAGTAGGTAATATGCAGATTTAACTCTATTTTACAAAATAACATTTTCCTGTGGCCCCCTTCAAATGTGCCATGGCCCCCAGGGAGCCATATGGCCCCCGGTTGGGAAACACTCTAGATTATGTCGCGACCCGTGGTTCGGATACCACTTAAAAGCTGTAGGTCCTTTCCGTCATATGATCTTAGGTGTTGCGAACAAAGTTAAACATCTCCATCAGTGATAATAAGATTGGTCATATATAGGAATAATTTTCCCTTAAAAAATATATTGAAGCAGCTTTGTTTTCACCTCCAGTTTGGAGACATGAATAAACAGTGACAATTTTCCTTCTAATGTCATTATACAGCCATCCATATCTTTTCAAGTTAGATATTTCTCTTCTGTAGTAATCCATACTGCTGTGTAGTTGCATTCAAAATAGAATCCTTTAATGGGCCTCCCTCTTTTTTCCGTTGAAAGTCTTGTGGTACGTTATAAGTGAATTTAGGTAACGGTTGAGTTCGAATGATCTCTGGAGGGAATACGCGACATTCTTGCGTAAATTTAACTTTCTGAATTATGCAAATAAATTTTATACAGAAAATTTCATGGTAATATAATTCACGCACTTTTCGCTTTGGCAAAAGGATATTTAGAATCATGTTCAGAAGAAAGATCAACATTCTCCAAAGTATATATAGTATATATGTTACGCCCAAACATCGAAATCGCTCAGTGAGCGAAAAAAACAGCCACACCGCGTGGTGGATGCACCTAAGTGACCACACACCGATGTTAGATGTTTTTTCGCTTCATGGACTGTGTCCGGTCTCATATGAAAATTTATTTCAAATTAAATTTACAAAAGTAATACATTAGAATTAAAACAAATGTTCAAATTGATGTCTTGTTTTGGGACCTGTTTTTCGTTGCAGGTAGAATAACACCCAATAGCTAATAGAGAAGTGAGTTACACTCGTGAGTTACACATTAATTTGAACATGTGTTTGAGTTGTAATGTATCACTTTTGTAAATTTAATTTGAAATAAATTTTCCTATGAGACCGGACTTATGGGACACCCTGTATATATGGGTGTCCCCCCAAAATGGTCATATTTTTATTTGCTCGTTATTTTATAATTAGGGTTTATCCTTCAAAAAGGTAACAGATTGGGCTTTTTTATTTTGCATATATATATATATATATATATACCTGTACATCTAAAAAGTTTCTTTACTTAATAACTAATAAATATTGTATATTAAAACCGTTCTTTCGCCATTTTATACTTAAAGCAATAAATTTTTCTAATTTCTACGGAATTAGGAAATGACGATATCGCTACCGATACAGGCCTAGTAGGGCCTTAGAAGGCCTTATTAGGCTATAGTCTTTAGTGAAAACTAAGTCTTGACTAAGCCCCCTTAATGGGAGTGGAATTTGTCCTGTGTCGAGTGATTTCCTCCATAGCAAGTATAGCTGTTTGGCAATACTTTCTTTACAGTTATATATATATATATATATATATATATATATATAATTTTGGGATTGTTTAACCTCCTTCGCAACATCTATGGTCATATGACGAAGAGAACCTACAGCTTTACTGGGGATCCGAACCATGGTTCGCTACATAATCTGGACGCAGAGGACAGTCTCCCATCTAAGTACTCTCCAGATACAATATCGCTTAACTTCGCTGATATGCTGGAAGCGATGTTACGACATTGGTGATGACGTAGCCCAAGTTTTTTAAATATTTTACATAATTATAATTGTTTTATACGTTTATTAGATATGTCCACTCAAGATACAATGTTCACATTGTATCTTGGATATTACCGCATCAGGAATATCGAAGTAAAACGCATTACTTACTCCTTTTTTGGGCTACGTCGTAGTCATTGCCGTAACACCGCTTCCCATCAATGAGGGAAGTTAAGCGACATTAGGTTATGTGTAGTGGATCGGTAACCCTTCCTCCCCGTTCAGATGATGTAGCGACACGTGGTCTGGATCCCTCGTAAACTGTAGGTCCTCTTCGTCATATGACCTTTGCTGTTACGGATGAACCCTTGAAACACACATATTAATCCTTTTTATTTTTATTTTTTTGCGATGTTGTGTGTATATTTCTACTTGATGCACGTTTGTAGTAGTCCTGAATCAATTCTACACTGTTAAGTTCTGTATAGTGATGCTGTCGTCTCTCTGAAGAGAGGAGAAAGGAAGAAATTGAAGTCAAATGCCAGTGGCAAATTCGATTACTTCCTGTCTTATTTTAGGCCATCTCCGTTCCGTATGAAGGCTTTGACAAAAGCTGTTCCTCCGTTTAGGGTTGATAGGAAATCGTCTTCAAAGGTCGACTTATTCCATTACTATATGCACTTAAGTCAAGTCTATGATTCGACTTCATTTCACTTGTCTTTAGATATTAAACCTCAATATTAAGAGAAATGATTTTCTGCCGACAAAGTTTCATATTTTTAATAATTATAATTTAATGAATAAACATTTCAGTAATACGATTTTAATCTAATTTTATTACTAATTTTATTTTATTATTAATTTACATAAAAAAAAAAAACATTTAATTAATGAATGAGGCAAATTGCAGTTCAGGGGTAAAATCAAGAACCGTTTATATTGTACATAGAAATCGTCAAATAAAAAAATAAACGTAAATATGCCAATGAAGGGTCTGTCGAGGCTCATTTGTCAATAATGAAGAACGGAAGGAAGGTTTTATAACCTCATTCAAGTCAGTTCACCTCTCACTCTCTCTCTCTCTCTCTCTCTCTCTCTCTCTCTCTCTCTCTCTCTCTCTCTTTCTTTTTCTCTCTCTCTCTGACATAACTGTTTACACTGAAGAGATTGCTCACTATATAAATTAGTTAAAAGTTAATAAATCGGTAGGTCCTGTTTTACGCAATGCATCTAAAAGAATTGAAAAATTAATTACTGGAGTCTTTAGTTAAAATTTTCACTAAATCTTTATTGCACGAGGTGTTTTTTTGGGATTTTAAATTAGCTAATGTAACGTCAATTTTTAAGAAAGGAGATAAGCAACTAGTGGGAAATTATAGGTCCATTAGCCTAACTTCTATTATAAGAAAGTTATTAAAATCAATTACTCAAGATCGTGTAGTCGAACAGCTTGAAAGCGGTAATCTAATTAAACAAAATATCGGCATGGGTTTCGTAGAACTAAATCTTGTTTAACAAAATTAATGGAATTTTTTCATGTTATCGGTATTTATGACACTAATTGAGCGGTAGATATAATATATATTTAGATTTTCAAAAGGTGTTTGAGAAAGTTCCGCGTAAACAATTGTTAGAAAAAATTAAAGCTCAAGGAATAAGAGGTCAAGTTCTTAATTGGAGTGATAATTGTTTAACTGGAAGAAAAGAAAGGGTAGTAATAAATGGGGAAGAGTCAGGGTGGGCTAATGTAACTAGCGGTGTTCCGCAAGGGTCTGTTTTGCGACCAGTATTTTTTACAACATACGTTAATGATCTTCTGAGGAAAACGATTTAGGTGTCATTGTTACTAAGGATTTAAAGTTCTCAAAACAATGTTCAGTTGCAAACGGTAAAGCTAATATAATGTAGTATTGGATTTCTCATAATTTCGAAAATAAATTTAAAGATACTGTTTTGTCATTATATGTGTCGCTCGTTAAGACTCATTTAGACTGTGCTGTACAGTTTTGGTCGTCCAATATGAGTATTGAGTAAGGATATAGAAATGGTAGAAAAACAAAATTTATTCCAACTTTACATAGTAAAACATACAAAGATAGACGCAAAGAGTTGAATTTGTATACGTGTTACGTGTAATCGGTGGTTAGTGAAGCGGAGGTAATGCGCTATATTGATAAAATGAAAACGCGTAAATCACCGGGGCCGGATTCCATATATCCCATACAACTAAAAGAATTAAAAGATAGCATTGTTGTGCCGCTAACAAAGATTTTTAATGCGTCTATTTCTGAGGGGTGCGTACCAGATAATTTCAAGTTAGCAAACGTAACACCTATCTTTAAGAAAGGCGATAAAGGTGAGGCGGGAAATTATAGGCCAATCAATTTAACGTCTGTTGTAGGTAAGCTACTGGAATTAATAATTAGGGATCGTATAGTCGAACACTTAGAAGTGCATAAACTAGTTAGAAATACGCAGCACGGTTTTAGGCGAAACAAATCTTGCTTAACTAATCTTTTAGAATTTTTCCAAAGCGTGGTTGACGTTTGCGATAGACATAGGGCGGTTGATGTAGTGTATTTAGATTTTCAAAAAGCGTTTGACACCGTGCCGCACAAAAGACTCATTGAAAAAACTAAGGCTCATGGAATCAGGGGTGTAGTAATAAATTGGCTAGAAGAGTGGTTGCGAGGCAGGAAACAGAGGGTGGTCTTTGATGGAGCGGAGTCGTGTTGGGCTAATGTAGCGAGTGGCGTTCCTCAGGGTTCTGTATTGGGCCCCTTGCTTTTTCTTATATATATTAACGATTTAGATGTCGGCCTAGTCAGCACAGTTTCAAAGTTTGCGGATGACACGAAGCTGGGTGGTAGGGCGATTAATGACGAAGATAGAGGTAAAATCCAGGAAGATCTGAATAAAATCGTTGATTGGTCAGTCACATGGCAAATGAGATTTAACGTTGATAAGTGCAAAATTTTGCATATAGGTTCGCGTAACGGTAATTTTGCATATAGTATGTCAGGGAAAGATTTAACAAGCGTAGAGCAGGAAAAAGATTTAGGAGTTATAGTCACTGGTGATTTAAAAGTAGCGAAACAAAGTACAGCAGCGGTCAATAAGGCGAACAAAGTGTTAGGTTTTATAGCTCGAAATTTTGAGTACAAATCGCGCGATATTATAGTTCCTCTTTGTAAATCATTAGTTAGACCCCATTTGGAGTACGCGATCCAATTTTGGAATCCGTATATGCGCAAAGATATAGACAAAATTGAAAGAGTTCAAAGACGAACAACTAAGATGATTCCGTCGCTTAGGTCAAAGTCGTACGAGGATAGGCTTAAAGAGTTAAAATTGACAACACTCGAGACTAGGAGGCTAAGGGGTGATCTAATCCAGGTTTTCAAAATTATGAATGGGTTCGATAACGTAGATAGAGATAGCTTTTTCGAAATATCTCAATATAATAGGACTAGAAATAACGGGTGTAAGTTGACAAGTAGAAGGTTCGAGACAGCAGTTGCCAAAAACTTTTTTACGCATAGAATAGTAAATAGCCTGAATAGTTTGCCGGTAGAAGTAATTAGTAGCACTTCTATAAACATGTTTAAAAATCGATTAGACAAATATGTTGATAGATTGGGTACAGTTTAAGGTAGTAAAAGTAAGGCTTTGTGGTGATCGATCCCACAGCTCAACACAAGTGTTGTGGGATATAGAGAGGCAGCATCTTGGGTTAGGGGATACTCTCTGTCCTTACACACCCCATTTAAAGAGATTCCTCTGCCGAGCGGTGCCCCCCATAGTACTGTGAGGTATTGAAAAACTCATGATCTTCACTTGCTGTACAGTCTTTACAGCCACACCTACACTTTTCTCCTAAGTATATATATTGTAATGTATATGTAAATTTTGACTTGGTCCGCAATCGATATGGATTGTGACTTATTTTTCGTTGGCAAGGTACTAGTATTGATGGATACCGTAATGAAATTGACTGGATTCTTTGGATCTGATATATTTGCATGTTGGTTATAAATAGATATAGAGTGTAACATATTTGTGGATAGTAGTCTATTATGACTTGATCCTCTGGATCCAGAGATTCTATCTTTAGTTTTAAATCGATAATTAATTAGTTTTAAATTGATTATTAATTAGTTATGCAAAAATTGGTCGTTGCCAATGTACAGGCAGTTTTGCATAAATTTCTTATGTTCTTGTGGTTCGGAACCCACGTAAAATTGTAGGTCCCCTCCGCCACCACGGAGGACATGCACAATTACGAACACAGTTAGGTAGACCAACCATGAGTGGATCCTAGGGTCTTTGTTGGTCTGTAACATTATAACATTATAACATTATAACTGCGTATTTCATGAAATAAGGAAAATATTGCTTATTTCATGAAATTGACAGTCCATTTGCCAAATTCACGAAATAAGCAAAGTTATTGCTTATTTCATAAGATATGCAATTTCGCTCTGCCTATTTCATGAAATAGGCGGAAGAAAAATTGAGAGTTCAACTGTCAGTTGCAAACTATATTTGAAGCAAAATACACCAAAAACTTTCAGTTGCAAACTATATTTAAAACAAAATATACTTAAAGCAAACTATACAGGCAAGTACCTAACCTATTTTGATGCATTTTTGTACGTATGGCGTGGGTGGCATGAGCTGTTACAAAGGTTTCCAGCTTTTAGACAGAAGCATCTTTTGGTCAGACAGCTGGTTCGGCAATTAGGTTAGGTTAGGTTAGATTAGATGTGGCTAGGTTAGGTATGAAATGCTTGATATTTTGCGATGATATTTTAGTTTCAATTAATTACATGGCAAAAAACATCATTCTGAGACTTCTCAAGAACGGGACAACATCTAAACGATAAATATTTTGTCTCTGATAAAAATTAACAATCTTTTTAGGGGTACACGCACCGTTATGAATCTTTAATAAAAAAGAATAGCAATATGCGCACGGCTGCTTAAGCATTTCATAACCTAACCTAACCTAACCACACCTAACCTAACTTAACCTAACCTAACCACACCTAACCCTGGGAGGACAGAAAATATATGGAGACGGGTCGGCATAACCGGATTTGCGCAACTGGGTTGGTTTTCATGGACACGTGTCATCAAGGTGACAAATTTTTCTTAGCTTCTAGTTCTTCAGCGCTGCCTACACCGTTATATAATATTTACTGACTAAATATTATATAATATAATATTTATAATATTATATTATATAATATAATATATAATGTTTATTGGCTATATAATATTTAATAATTAAATACAAACATTTACAGTGCCAACATGTTCACATTCTAAGTGAATAACTGAAAACACTAATTAATAATTACTCCTTGACAACTACAGTATTTATACATATTGAATAAGAAATTTCAAAATTATATATATATATATATATATATATATATATATATATATATATATATATATATATATGTGAGAGAGAGAGAGAGAGAGAGTGAGAGATTTTGTGTATTGTATTGCAAATAACATTTTTAATATTAATATTTATATTATTAACTTTTTTATTCATATTTTTCTTAACTATAAATAAGAGGAAAATTGAAATTTATACACACATACACACACACACACGAGGGTGATCAAAAAGTTCTCGGCCTGACAATGAAAGACGAGTCAAGTTGATAGTTTTTATTATTATTTTTCTACGTAGTCTCCTTTTAGGGATATACACTTGATCCAGTGTTTTTCCAGCTTCTGGATACCGTTCGAAAAGAAGTCTTCATTTTGGTCCTCTAACCAGGCATTTACAGCTGACAAGACTTCATCATCGTCCAAAAATCTCTGTCCACGGAGGTATTCTTTTAATTTGGGAAACAGATAGAAATCACTGGGAGCTAGGTCTGGCGATGGATGGTGATCAAGCAATTCGAAGCCCATTTCTCTGATGGCAGCCATCGCAACTGCAGACTTGTGAGCAGAAGCATTGTCCTGGTGAAACAGGACACCTCGATTGAGTTTCTCTCGTCGCTTTTGCTTGATGGCTTCGCACAGTTTTCTAATTAGCCGTGCATAGTAATCACCTGTAATGGTGGCTCCTTTATCAAGATAATCAATAAGCACAACTCCCTTTGCATCCCAGAAAACAGAGGCCATGACCTTGCCAGCTGATACCACAACACGAAACTTCTTGGGAGTTAGTGAAGATGGGTGTTTCCAAGACATGCTTTGTTGTTTTGACTTTGGATCGAAATGATGAATTCATGTTTCATCCATAGTAATAAACCTAGAAACAAATTTTTCTGGATCTTGCTGGAAAATCTCCAAACATTGTCTTGAAATTTGAACTTGATTTTTTTCTGGTTGTCAGTCAACATTCATGGCACCATCTTGCAGACACTTTTTTAAGCTTTAATTTGTCTGTTAATATTGAATGTGTGATGCCAAATGAAATGCCGATATTCTCAGCTATAAATCGAACACTAAGTCGGCGATTATTCATGACAAGATCATTTACTTTTTGGGCATTTTCTTCAGAAAACCTAACCTAACTGCCAAATCAGCTGTCTGACCAAAAGATGCTCCTGTCTAAAAGCTGGAAACCTTTGTAACAGCTCGTGCCACCCACGCCATACGTGCAAAAACGCATCCAAATAGGTTAGGTATTTGCCTGTATAATTATTTTGCTTTAAATATATTTTGCTTTGAATATAGTTTGCAATTGACAGTTGAACTCTCAGTTTTCCTCTGCCTATTTCATGAAATAGGCAGAACGAAATTGTGTATTTCATGAAATAAGCAATAACTTTGCTTATTTCATGAATTTGGCAAATGGACTGCCAATTTCATAAAGTAAGCAATATTTTGCTTATTTCGTGAAATACGCATTTTCACGATTACGCATAATATACGTTTGAAACTTGGCATATGAGAGGTGAATTAATTCAGGTGTTCAAAATTTTAGATCGTTTAGATAACATAAATTATGAAAATTTCTTGACTTAGACAATAGAAACAGTACGAGAAACAATGGTTTTAAAATAAGGGATAAAAGATTTGAGACAAATGTTGCGACGGTTTTTTTTCACCTCTAAGATAGTCGAGAAGTGGAATAGCCTACCCGCGGTGGTCGTGGCAAACACCTCAGTTAATATGTCTAAGAATAGGTTGAGTAGTATTTTAGTAGCATAAATTTGCATTAAAGGGTGGGTAAATTGGAGGCGGGTTTTTTAGTTAATATAAAAGTAGCCCGATTTTCCTTTTTGTTTTAAATATCGTAGGTGCTGATCGGTCTGGTTGTAGAGCAGTGAAGTTCTCAAACGATGCCCTATTAGAGGAGACGGGAAGCTTGATTGGAATTCTCGGAGTCAAAACCTCCGCATAGCTAATTAAGTATAAGGGGTGGCTGCTCTTTAGGTAAAGTGTTTATCGAGAAAGAAGCAATGATTTCCCTTAAGATACAAATGTAGTAGGAGGCGCTGATTTGGCCTAGTTACAGAGCACCGGGTGTTGCCATTGTGAGAACACTCGGGAGTCAAAACCTCCAAATAAACCTAGATACTGTAGTAGGGTCATAGGGGGGAGTTATAAGGCGATGGTGATATTCCCTTTTGATTATAAATGTAGTAGGAAGCGCTGGTCATGTCTGGTATCAGAGCAGTGGGAGTTCCCAAATGATAGCTTTTTTTACTTTATTTTATATGTGTTTCTAATAGATCGAAATTCTCGGGAGTCAAAACCTCCGGATAGCTATATTAAATTATTTTGGGAAGCCAGTCCTCTTTCCCTTTCTTTCTGTTTTTCTGTCTTTCTTTTGCTACTTCCTTTTTTTCTTTATTAAAAGGTTGCTGCCTGAGGCAGGGGTAGTCAGGAGAGAGTAGAAGTAGTAATGTTCCCTTTGTCAATAAATGTAGTAGGAGACGCTGGTCTGGTATGTTTCAGAGCAATGGGAGTTCTCAGATGATACTCCAATGGTACAGAAGGAAAGCTTGATGGGATCTCTCAGGAACCAAAACCTCCGAATACATGTTTTCAATTTCAGGGATGTTACTTGGGTATGCAATGCAGGTATTTTAGTGCTTTTAGATAAATCGCAGTATATTTAACTTAGCTGGCTAGAGAACTTTCTAGTTTTATATAAAGGAGTGACATTCCCTTTTACAATAAATGTAGTAGGAGGCGCTGGTCTGGTCTGGTTTTAGAACCCTGGAGTTCTCAAATGATGAGAATCTTGATGAGAACTCCCGAGTCAAAACCTCAGAATGGACATACTCATCTTCAGGAAAGCTACTTAGCTAGAGTAGAAATTTAGTTTTAAATATTATGTATAGAATTTCGTAAAAAAAAATATGCATGTGTACTGTCGAGAAAATTATTAAATTTGGAAATGCTGGCCAGCTGCAGGTGCTTCTGGGTCAGTGCTCCCTTATCAAAGTAAGTCCTGCACGAAAGACGCAATATAAATTACGATATGATAAATCTTTCTTGAAAAGGGTGAAAAATCAATTTCTTGACGGGCACTTTCATAAGAACTTTTAATTGGTGTGTGCTGACCAGCTGAAGGTACCTCTGGGTCAACGTTCTCTTATCTAAATAACTCCAGTGTAAAAATGGCAATGAAATTAGTAAATTTTAGAAGCAACTTTCTTGGCACAATGGCTTCGGCACTCAATAGAGAAATGATGCAACGATGAAATGATGACTTCTTATTATAGTAAATAAATAAAAAATCCTTAAAAAAATGTGTGTAGATTAGATTAAATACTTTAGTATTCATGATCTCATTTATTTTCCACTGTCCTCTAATAGGTAATTGCGTACACGAGATAAGTGTACGCATGGTGTGAATGAACTCTGAAGCTTTCATTTTCATTATACTTTTCCTACTCTTCTATAAATCTTCTTTCGCAACTTTCTCTCTCTCTATGTGAAAGCTTTACACGTCTATAAGCGTAAGTATGGTGTAGTTTTTATTAATCTTTATTTTCATTTGTTTTTTTTTTCTATTTTTCCTTTATTTTCCCTACTTCATTCTTGAGCTAGCCTGGAGTGGATCTTAGGGTCTTTGTTAGTCTCTCTCTCTCTCTCTCTCTCTCTCTCAAATTTCTTGTCGCATATAATAAAGCAAGGGTCACCTTGGACCTTCAAACAGCCGGTGGGGGGAGTGGAGTTGGGGTGAAGGGGAAAGGGCAAAATATCTTTCCTTCCCATTTTAAATTTTTAAAAATCTTTCTCCACAAAAGATTTATCTATTAAAGTTTTCTCTTCAATTCATTCAGTCGATTTTTAAAGATTTTCAAGCTACAACACATACAGTGTATATATATATATATATATATATATATATAGATATATATATATATATATATATATATATATATATATATATATATATATATATACAGTGTAGCCTTTTGATAGATTGAGTGTCAGCTGACGAAGTTTATGCAGGAGAGCAAGATAACAGCTTGAAGCCTTCCTTGCACAGAAGTTTGTATATATATATATATATATATATAAGAAGCTATTTATCAGAGAGCAACCATTAATGCTATTGTATTCATCAGAGGAGAACCGATAAGTTTCCTGAAAAAGGAAGGAGGTAATTTCGGTTATCTGTTATTTAACTTGAGGAAAATGAGGTTAAATAACAAACGGAGATGTCTTTAACGCTTGTTCATTGATGTACTTCATTATTATTATAATTATTATTATTATTATTATTATTATTATTATTATTACTGCTTTTTGTTGCATTTTTCCAATTTTCTGAATCTATTTTTATTAAGTGTAGAAATTTAATTGATGATTTCGGAATAAAATTGTTACTGATCTTAATTGGCATTTGTAAGTCAACACTTCATCGTTCATTTCGGGCATTCTCGAGAAAATTATACATTTAAATTCATATACAATTGCGAAAGAGTTAAAATAGTATGAGGTTATTAAGGAAGAGGTTGTAGACATCAATCAACCGGGGAAGTGCTCTTCTATGGTGGACGGACGTTAGGCAGGAATTCTCGTTTCTCCTGTTACTGTCTCGTTTAACGGATCTTTTTCCGTGTCTCATCTACCTTGTGAGCAGTCCAACATACTCTCAAACACACGCTTCTCCCTCTATTTTACACACTACACAATCTTTTCAAAAATGTTATCGTGAGCCTTGGTGACCTTGATTTTGGCTCTTTCTTTTTTATATAGGAGG